>JXCR01149088.1:51223-62568 GCA_002079205.1 Phalaenopsis hybrid cultivar
ACACACACACACACACACACACACACATGCCACACACTTCCTTTTCTTCCGTTCAAGAGAGGTGCCAAACCCCTCTTTTTAAAGAGACACAAAATACATCTTCTTTCCAAGATACACACCTCTTCACTTAAAGAAACACACCTCTTCACTTTAAGAGACGCATCTCTACTTTTCAAATGTCTAGATGCATTATATGAATCATTGGGGCGTGCATAGCCATCCAGAACATTCCAGAATACCCCAAATCCACCAAAAACTGTCCAAAACAATCCCTGGATGGTTTATGGCACCTAGGTACCATTTGTTGGTAATCACTGGCGCCTAGGCACCAGTTTTGGGCTCCTAGGGGCCACCTTGCTCGCAACCTCACAGTTTTGCTTCTTTTCATTCATTTTTAGCTCTGTTTCACCAAGTTTCAGATTCGTTGTGCTCCAAATTGGCATAACAACAAGATAGACATTAAAATAATCTTTCTTAGAAGTGTAATTTCATTAATAAACATGTGATAAATTTAAATGAAATTAAGCATATAAAGACAGATCAAATTTTGTGACGTTAGAATTTTCTTCCTTGCTCATTTCGGCTCTGAATTGTACCGTTTTTGCTTCATTTTCTCCAAAAATCCATTTATTATAAATGAAATGAAAAACATGGAAAGTAACTTCCTTTAAAGTGTAATATCATAAATTTATCTAAGAAAATCAACATAAAATTAATATTAAAAAATACTAATTTTTAGTCTTATCAATGCCCCCAAATGTTACTTGTCCTCAAATAACACTATAACTTTAAAAACCATATTTGCTAACCTGTAGTGGTTGGTTTATTTTTTAGATAACTAAAATTTTTTTAAAAAAATGTTATATTCCAAAGTAGAAGAATTTATAGTAAAGTAGATGATATCTAAGGTATCAGAACATTTAGTATTAAGTTTAGAAATACTATTTTTTTATTTCATTCAGATATAATTGAAATTTTACCAAATTTTGTATTATTAGAAAAATATTAATTTCAAAATTTATGAATTCTATCTTCAAAAAGATATTACTAATACTTTCTGACATTAAGCGTAGGATTGATCATAAGTTTTCTTCCTTAGAAAGACTCAAGTGAAATCAATTTTTAGTTATGTCCTATTCCCCAACCTTTTCCTCTCTTTTTCAAACAGTTCTTTTCTTTTCTTTTCTTTTTTTCTTTTTTTTTTCAGGATCTTTATAATATTTATTTTTTTTATCTGAGGATTACTATATCTGGATAGAACTTTAATAATTTTGAATTTCACTATCCCTTTTCTAAAGTTAAAAACTTATTTTCTTTCCTTAAGATAAAATCTAATATTAGTTTTTTTTAAAAAGAATTTTCATGTAATTGAAATTTCCTAAAAATAACTATTCTAAAAATCTTTAATTGTTAAAAAATTCAATTTTTCCTACTATAAATAGTAAAATCATTTCCCTAAAATTTTCTACTAAATATCTTAACTTTAGTTTTATCGTTTTTACTAACTTTTCTGCTATATTCCTCTCTATCATTTCTAAAAATCAAAAGTTTAGTATCCTGAAGATAACGTCATATACCACATGTCATTTTAAAAAGTGATATCGAATTAAATACAAGCTACCAAGGATAAAGTTAAGTTTGAAAAATTTTTCTTTCTCCCCCCAAACTCGAATTTATAAATATTTTTCAATTAAGACAGATATATATGACAGGTATAAAAATTGAAATTGATAAATTCATGGTGAAAATTAAATTTAACCAAAAATGAAACAAAAACTTTAGTATAGGGAACAAATATAAAAGTGGACATGTATAATTTTCAGGTTCACAAATTATTAGAGGGAATTACTATATATTAAAAAGGCATGAAAATAAAGATAAGTTCTTCTAACAAAAACAACACTAACATTCATTGTATAAAAACAAAAATACAATCATAGTTCTCTACACGATCACTTCATCACACCAACAACACACATAAATCAAATCAACATGAACAAATAAACACTAAGATGCATACGAGAATTTGACACATAAGCAAAAACACATCTTCATTAATGAGAACACCAACAAAGATAATCATGGGATGTCTCTCATGAAGCACTTGATTTAACATCGTTAGCTCGATAAAGGATTCCACTAGAATCAAAATTCCTTTCAAGTAATCCTTGATCAATTGCCCAATCTTTTTGAGCTCCTGGGAAATCCTCAAATTTTAAGTTCTCTTCAGCTCCTCATTTTTAGATTGATTAAGACTTTAATTCTTCATGTTTCTTTCTAGACCCAATATTCTTCCAATAATTTTATCAATTTGCATATTAATATCACCCTTAAAATTTATAAGAAATGTATCTCTGTATAATAATTCAAGATCTCCAATATTTTGATCAGATTCTCCCTATGTTTTTCTAATTTTGGTCAAATAATACTGAGTTGCTCTCTAGTCCAGGATTGCCTTTTAATTCTTCACCTTGGTATATTAATATTTGATATATTATTGACTCAGTTATCTATTCATAAAGCTAGATAATTATCTTCCCAAAATTGATTTTCTCCTAAAAAAAATTTATTCCAGCTAAATTTTGAATAATTTTCCCATCCTGGATGGTTATAATTGGAATAAGGATTGTACATCTCATGGCTAGTTTCAAAAGAGTTAGTCTCGATCATTTGTCTTAATGAATTTTTCTCAATATTTAGGGGCCCTTAAGGAAAACTTTCTACATATTGATCTAACTTCCTCGCAATATTTGCAACATGAGAAGTTTAAATAATAAGCATATCTTCCTGAAAATTCCCTACTCTCTTGGGGTTTACTCCTTCGAAGCTACAAGCATTATAATCCGGATATGAATATTAATTTTATTGTTAACCCTCGATTTTTAGATTAAATTCATAGAGTCTTTTCTGCTTCTTAATCCTCTTAAAAGTTCTCTCCAATTCTAGGCTGTAAAATTCATGGTCTGCAACTCCTGACTATGCATACAAATTTAATGACTTAACTAATATGATAGATGTAAAAAATATTTTCGATATTTTGGATAATTTTAATAAAATAAACACACTATATAATAGTATTATAACTTCAAAATCTAAGTCTTACAAATTCAACTAAAAATTATCCTAAAGTTCTCATTGTAGCTTCCTCGGCAATGGCGCCAAACACTTTACCCGACCCGCAATTACATATGTAATTTAACTTCCAAAAAATGGCCAAAAACTTTACCCAATTTATATTTACGCTAATAGTGTGCAAAATCAATATGTAATAAAATTTAGAATTTTTGATTAATAGTTTACACACTAGGGGTACTACGCAAGCATACGTAACATTTCAAGTAATATAAGTCTTTCTTTAAAAACCCTAGTATCGATCCTATAAGGAAGAGAGATAAGAAATCTCTTAGGCTAATTCTAGTTTAGTACTATCAGGTCATAGTTTGAAATTTTCAAAAAGTTTTGTTTTCCTAAATTCACTAATTTATGCTGAATTTTTAATTAATGAAATTAAATAAAAATCAAATCTAAGGAGACTTGTTAAATTTTGGAATGATCTTAAGTAATTAAAATCCCTTTCTCCTTGTAATGAGATCATAGTTACTGTAAGAATAGAATGTTTAAAAATCAAATGTAGTATTGTGACAAATAGTAGCGTTCGTATTCTTTAGCTCTTTCCGGCATAAAGAAAATTGATTAATTTAAAGTTGTTGATGGCATTTATAGCAGTGTTGGATAGGTTTTAGTCTCTCACCTCTAGATTACCCACTATGCCCTCTCTATAGAACCTATCAGTGACTCTCAGTTCCAACTTTATACCAAATTGATAACAAAATCTAGATTGTGACCTTGGAAACATCAACTCTACGCCCATCAGATCTGATCTCTCAATCTATTTGCACTCCCTCTCGGGTGATCACCATGGCTCTTTACAAAGTGAAATGTAGTATTCAATAGTTGCTGAAATCTTAGACCTGTCGGGTTTGCTTCTCCTTAAGTTTTAACAAAACAAATAGTCAATTTGCAAAGCATGCAAAAAATTGGAGAAAATATCATCACAATTTTTAGGATAAAAGAAGTTCTCGAAACCATTCTAATCCCACACATGATTAAGTCTCATCACAAGGGGAAAGAATAAGGAAAACTACTCACTAAGAATGGAGAAAACATAACAGAAAACTTTGTTGCAAATGACTTTGAAAACACACAACTATATTGCAATATTTCAAAGCAAGTACAAAAAAGGCTAAGACTTATCATTTACAAAACATTCATACCCTCTTCACAAAGCAAATAACAAACCTTACACTTCTTCCAATGTTCCAAAAGTCACCAAGGCTCCACATAAGATTTCTCCCTATACAAACACACACACACACAAATACACATGCCACATGCCTCCACTTCTTCCCTTTTTGAGAGGTGTCAAGCCCCTCATTTTAAAGACACACAAAACACCTCTTCATTCCAAGAGACAAACTTCTTCAGTCTAAGAGACACACCTCTTCACTCCAAGCAACACATCTCTAGTCTTTCCAAATTTCTAAATTGCATGAGTCATTGGGGTGTGCATAGCCATCCATAACCTTTCAAAACACCCCTAAGCCATAAAAAATCATCCATAACCGTCCCTGGAAGGTTTCTGGTGCCTACGCACAATTTTCGACACCTACACGTCATTCTCTTATCGTCACTGGTGACTAGGCGCCACCCTGCAGATAGATCCACTGTTTCGATTCGTTTTAGTTTAGCTCCATTGCACTACAAATTGGTATACCTACAAGATAGATATAAAAATAACCTTTTCTTAAAGTAAAATTTCATTCTTAAACATGTGATAAATGTAAATAAGATTAAGCATAGAAAAACATGTCAAAATGTTTCAAGTCAGAATTTTCTTCCTTGCTCATTTTGGCTCCAAATTGTACCATGTTTGCTTCATTTTCTCCAAAAGTCCATTTATTTTGTCTGAAACGAAAACATATAAAATATCTTCCTTTAACGTGCAAGATCATAAATTTATCTTAAAAAATGAGCTAAAAATGTATTTTAGAATAGGCAATTTTGAGTTGTTTCATGAATAAAAGAGAATCTGAATCCAAGTCAATAACCGGTGTATGGCAGAGCCGGCAATGACCATGTAATATTAGCTCCTCAATCGATCCAAGATCATTTAAATAAATATCAAAGGTTGCTCCAATTATCAATAAGGAACATTTCTTATAACGAAGGTTGTCCATTAGATTATGATGATACACCTTATGTCTGACAAAATAAACCTTCACAAAGGGCAATGTCTCTATTTAGGGTTTCCTCGAGAAAGCAAACTGAATATCTATCGACCGACAGAATGTATATCAGTCGATCGAATGTTGACAAGCTAATTAGGCTGAGCATTATAAATATGAAGCAACAATAATAAAGATTACAAATACGAATAGGCATCAACGACGGTTACTAGGGATAAAAGATCCATAGGACAATTACGAATATTTAAAAATGTAATAGCTCATAAATGATTAATATTGTCTCTATTTAATTAGGGACAAGTGTGCAATATACTAGACATCCCTATGGTCTGCAAATAGGGGAGTCATCCTTTTAGGAAAGAATGTTAAATCTAATCGAAGATAATTAATACTATTGGTTGCTTACCGTCCTATTCTCTCTTATTCCCCCTATCTATTCTCTCTCATAACTCTCATCATACTCTAACCTTTAGACGTGACCCGAAGGACAATTTTGGATTGAACAATATTAGCCCTAGATCTAAGTCATTCTACTATTGATTTTAATGATAATCGTGATTTAGAGTTAAAATGATGGGTCTTATCAGAAAGTTTTTGCTTGGCTATCTTGAAAACCAAGTTTCAATTGTCCATTTTTTTATTATTTAACATATCTTTATGTCTGTTTTGTTGATAATTCTTAGAGCAGCTTCAATATAAAATAGAAAACCTAATTATATGCTGCATTTGTACGGACAAACTTATTGTAGAGCGCATAAATTCCGGTTACATGAACATGTAGTTAAGTGCACTTCCATCAAAATCGACATCCAAGCTCTTAAAAAAGAATTAATGAATTTAAAATGATTAACCAAAGATAATGAACATATTTATTAATTTTTTTATTGATTGTTCAGCATTGTCCCATAGCTTAAACATCCTTAATTTTGTTGGAAAAAAAAACATAAAACATCACGTTAAAACGAAAATCCAATCAAATGAAAACCCTCATTTCCTTTCTCATAAAAGAACAATATCCGACTGGCTAATATAACCATTGTTAGACTCGTCGTCACTCATTAAAATATTTTGTTCAACCGGCAGTCAGTGAGAAGGAATTCCTTCAAGAGTGCCCACGAAACCTTGAGAAACATAACGGAAAAGAAATGTATTCTGTTCTTAGTGAAATGTTTATGTTCATCTTTTGATTTCTTGAAAAGACAACGGTGAGTTAGAGTGCAAATTTTTTAGTACAAGAGGGAATTCAAAAGGAAAGTTCATATTACCCTTAAAAAGCTTTTTTCTCATATTTTTTCCAAACCGATGAACTTCTCCATTCCAAACAAAGAAAAACATTTTGAAACCAGAATTCAAACCTACAACTTAAAATATAATATTAAAACATAAATGATCATAGGCATCCAAATTGAATTTTTCCAACAAAACAACACTGACTTCTAAAAAAACTACAGCCACCTACTAACCTATGCATAGATTTCAGAGAAGGTAAGCAAACATTAATAGAAAATCAGAAACATATTTGAACAAATAGAAAAGAATTATGTTATAGGAGAAGCTGTTCAATTAATAAAGACATTCTCGAAACACAATCAGCTTAGGTTGCATCAGAATAATCGTTTCCCCTTGATTTACTCTTTAGAATGAAGCTGAAGCCCGAGGAGGTGATGGCCAGAACTGCGCATTCTTTACCTTTGAAACGCTGCTAAGAACTCTGAGAGGTGTTAGATTTCCAACAATAGTTACCTTCTTCTTTGCCATATCTATTTCAAAGGAAGTCACCCCTGTCCAAGACAGTAGAGAAATGATAAAAGAACGGATTATGCTTCTTTAATTCCAAAAAAATTGGTACATGTACTCGGGAATTCGCTAACATGACATTATAATGATTTTAATGCCAAAAAGGTGCTTTTTTTAATGCTGGAACAAGGAGATTCTGAGAGTTTCCTATAATTTCTATACCTTTATATGACATACTAGAACTAAATTTAGCAGTTTCTTATATAATAAAAACATAGATATCTTGTTCTCCAAAGTTTTAGAAACTTTATGATCTAGTTCTTGTGTATGCTTCAGTCTGTCTACCCTGCTGAAACAGAAGCTAGGAAAAGGGTTCATCGGTTATTATAAAACTGCTACTTCTGTAGTCCAAAAGCAATTTGCTAATTCAACAGAAAATCTACAGATAAAATTAGCACCATTTTTCCCACCAGAAATTAGAACAAAAAAATTCGTGTTTCTTTGTTGAGAAACAAATATAAAAACCAAAATTTGTTTTCGAAGTTATTAATTTAAAATTTGTTTCAAGATGTTGGTTTTTTGAAATAAGAAAGAGGAAAAAACTTAAGAGAACTACTGTAGATTGAAGGAAAAATTAAAACTACAAACCTTTTGTGTAGCCTTACAATATTTAAACTTGGAGCTAATAACAAACTTCAAAGAAAAAGACCTAAAAATCAGCCGACAAAATGACAAGAAACAAAATCAAGAAAAATAATAACTAACTCTTAAAATTAAGGAACAAACTTGACTCAATTAAACCTAGATTTAATAAACAGTTCTAAGCATGCATTCCAACATAAGAAAATTAAACTAGCAGTTTCATGTTTCTTCAACAGCAAATCTCTATTAAAAGTTAAGAAAACAAGCAACAATAGCTCGTATAATGCAGTAAGACAAAGCCACAAACCTTCCATCTTGGAGATAAGTTTCTTTACTTTTCCTTCACATCCTTTGCAATGAAGTGAAACCCTCAAGACAACGACCTACAAATAAATCAATTAAACAAACAAACCTCAACAATTCTCTCAAACAAGAAGATGAAAAAAAATATATAATACGTAGACGAACTAAAACACTAACCTGGTCCTGTCTTGCTGAAGTACGAGCCCTGAGAACATCTATTTCCTCCTGGTCACATATTTCAGGATCAGGATTTTTTTTCTCAGCGGTAACTATAGCCTCGGAGTTATTAATCTCAGATACAAAATCAAACGAAGAGCCGTCATTTAGAAGGCAGCGAGAAGAGCACGCAGGACTAGCTAACGCAGTTTTGTTTTGCTTCTCTGTGCTCTTTCGGTTATTATGGCTGTGCGTCTTGCTGTTTGAGGCTATTTCGTGATTTGCAGCTCTTGGTCTTCTTGGGTTCCGGTTGTAGATATCAGCAGCTCGGACGATGCACGGCCGGACCATTGACCGTTGCTCGAGGCTTGTGCATACTGCTGCAGATGCCGGGGATGCGCAGGACAGTCCTACTCCTTTCTTATCCTTGAAGAGTAGAGAAGCCATGGTTTTTGGGGGAAGATTGCATATAAATGTGCGATTGGGAGAGAAGAGTATGCCTGAAGGAAAAAGCCTTTGCTGGCTTTTATGCCTGATGAGCACAAAGATGAAGGAGAATTGACGATAGCGACGCAAACCAGCTGCGGTTACAATATTAAGGCTTTAGTCNTATGTCTGATGAGCACAAAATATGAAGAACAATTGACGAGAGCGACGCAAACCAGCTGCGGTTACAATATTAAGCTTTGGTCTCATTTAAGAAGCATGATACTTGTTATACATCCGAAATACTTGTTATACATCGCTCGAATTTCTAGAAAAAAGTTGAATGTTATGATTAATTTGAAACCGGAGCATTGCATTTGGATCGTCCTTCTTTAGAAACCATGGGCCCCCTCATAAAAAGTATAATCCAACCAAAGAGATCGAAGCATTTCATTTTAGGAATGATTTTCTATATTTATCTCCCTCGACTAAATTTGGGATTCTCCATAAAAATGCCCACAGGGCACCACATTGAATGTTTGTTCGATTCTCTGTGAAGTCCTGTTGTCGAAATGAGAGTTGTCTATCAGATTACGATGATGCACGCTCTGTTTAATAGTCAAAGTTCACCCTAATGATCAATTGAGGATTCTCTCTAAAAGGTCGACTGATGACCTTCTAGCCGAATGAAGTTCTTCCAGTAGAATGAAGTCCATAGAGCAGTTTGAAAAACTATGAGGCGATTTAATGACAGGAGACTGTTAAATGCCCCTCTTCAAACAGTTATGAATACGCAACGGTACCAACAGTTGTTTGGATATTAAAGGATCCAAGAGTCAAATATAAAGATGAAATTGTACAATAGTTACTTTTAGTGTTCCTATTCAAACAATGACAAATTCATAACTTTATTAGATACCATACGATTTATATGTAAGGGGTCATTTCTTTAAGAAAGGGTCGCTGAATTTACTCTCTAAGAACTTGTAATGTTGTACACTATCTCTCTCTCTTTTTCTCTAAATATAAATTCAACTCGTCGTACAACTTTCTATTCATTGTGTGATCCACATGACATTTTTAGATTAAAAATCTTAAATGGTGTAGTGAGCATGGAATCATGTCGTCAACTTGAATAAGAGCATGCCACAGAAAAGGAACTCCCTTGAGGGAAATCTCAAACATGGAGTTATTTAGAGAAACTATGCAAAAAAAATGATGGAACTTTAGATCAAATAGTGAGACAAAAATGAAAAACCTGGCCTGCAATATACTAAAGGCAGAGCACAACCTCCTAAAGAACCAAACCTTCCATCGAAGAGAACTCAAACCTTAAGGCCACCAGACGACTTTGGGGGGCGAATGATTTTGTTGTCTCCACACCAAGATTCAGACCTTAAGGGGGATGAATGGAAGTTTATTGTCAGCCTAAGAATGTGTTACCATGGTAGAACATTGATGTTGAGCCCCCCGAGAAGTTCAAAACTCAGTCCTTGGAATTATAACAAGGGTCTGAGTAATTCAATCGACCACATAGCCTCCTTTTAGTCGGTGATCTATATGCTCAAAGTCTCCAATGCACTAAAGTGTCAGGTTTTTCTACAACATTTTGAGTGATTTGGTCGTCGGATGGTCTAATGGCGTCACGATAAGAATTATTAAATCTTTTGGTTATTTCAAGAAGTTGTTCATTGTGCAGTTCGCTAGTGCCTAAAAGCCCCATAACGACTCACAGGCTATGCAGCTCGTTAAAGGGGGCAAACTAAAGCCTTCAAGCATATGTCACTTCATTTCAGAATGAGATGCCAAATGTACGAAAGTTGGAGCCTGTCGTAGCACAGGTCACTCTGGACCAAAAGCTAAAGAGTTCACAATTCAAATATTTTATGTGTTTACGTCAATCAAATAGTCTGACCCAACACTTGGAGTTATCTAATGATCAAATCAAAAAGGAGTAATATGTTCACTCGGCTTACCAAAAAATTGGAAAATCTTACAACTATTTACTTAAAAAAGGCTTGTGAAAAGAATGGCGAAGGGAGAATGATGACCCATGCTCCAAATTTGATAGATGTCGGTGCTAGCTTGGTAATATAGAGACCGATAGAAATTCATGAATACAATGTTTATCAAACGACTAGTTGACCAGCGACCGTGGAACATCGGAACACCCTTAACTAAGGGTTTTAATGGCTAAGTTGGTAGAAACCAATTAAGATAATGATTACGCAAGAAGGCTCCAATGATGAGAACTAGAGATTTTTTTTGAAACATGAATAAATTATGCATATAACATAAAGGCTATGGTCATGACACGGAAGAGTGCAAACACCTTTGTAGCCTTGTGGAAAAATTGGTTTGGTCAAAAAACAATAAAGCGTTTGTGCTCCTATGAGTGCTTAAAAGCAAGGGAAAGCCCTTATAGAAGATGATTCAGACAAGCCCGTTTGAGCTAATAATATCCATATTACCATGATAGTTTCAACTATACTAGGTAGAGACTTTTCCAGAAAAAAATGCCATAACAAAAACAAAGCATATGAATACTACACCGCTGCATTTTCTGAAATGTGGAAGCCTTAACCTTCAATTATCTTGACCGATGTGAATTTACCCCCCACCATAGAGAATCCTCACAATGATGCCATAGAAATTATATTAATGATTAATAACTACTTTTGGTTAGCACTAAAAAGTTGAGGAGTTGCCCATTGGAAGCTGTCAGTTATCGGAATCGAAATCCCGTTGGTCGCTTCTGAAAGACATTTTATTATATATATATATATATATATATATATATATATATATATATATATATATATATATATATATATA
>JXCR01149088.1:62610-92338 GCA_002079205.1 Phalaenopsis hybrid cultivar
TATATATATATATATATAAGTTTAGAAAAATATGAAATCAAACTGATTTCATATCTTTTATAGTTTAAATGAAAGAGCACTACACCTCAAGCTATGTATTTATCCTGAAAAGATAAACTTATATCTTGATGGTGAGGCTCAATCAAATAACCTAAGAAATATATGACATCCGTTTGGTCTGCAAAAATCATTTTTATTTATAAGCCGACAAGTTCTCATATTTAATATGAAAAATTAAATAGGGTTTATATTAAGCTGGGTTCGAAAAAGCTTCTTATAAGAGCAATCCCCTACAGTTAATTACATCTTAGATAACCGAAGTCACCTAAAAAAACTCTCGATAAAAATCAGGCGATATTATCTTCAAGGAGATCAAAGGAATAAGACTTTTTCAAAGAGATCGAACAAAGGGGTGTGAAAAGGAATGACTCAAATTTGGAACACATATTGTAGAATTAAAAGGGGAGAGATTAGAGGATGTCATATATCCAGAGAAGAGTCTCAGTGACTTCCCAAGCTACCCTATGATTTGGCTTCTATTTAGAGTAGAAATATTTAAATATTCCATCATATCAGTTTTATTAATTAGGGCTCGCATTCGTGTGAAACGATCACATAAATAGCCTGAAAGATATGAGGATTTAGTTCATGATGAACGACGACCTTAGAATCCTAAAATGAGTTAGGGCTTATATTGTGTAGCAAAGTTATACAAAAGCCTAAGGATAACTTGAGGATTTATGTCATACTAGGCGGACAACCTCAAAGTCTTATGGCTTGGTTGTTTAATACTAAAGAAAGAAAGGGTTTAGCTAATGTAGATATGTTTTGCCGTGGAAGATGGTCATGCTGCCCAAAATGCTAGCTCCAAGCTCCTCGTCGTGGCAAGAATAAGTTTTCTAATTTGTCAAATCTTGATGTCAAATCAAATGTCCTAAGGTTAGAGTTATTTCAATATTATGGGGGATGCTAAAGTTGATTAGTGTGACACTAGTTAGGATCCTACGATTCCCTCATTTTGACACCACTAATTTCTTTCAGATTCACTTAGTCCAAATGAATTTACTAAACCCAACTTAATGAGTTCCATAATTTCATTTAGACAGTGGGAAGTTTTGTTAGCAACCATAGGTTACCTCCTCCGAGGTTTGATCATCCAATAGAGACGTTTTAATTTGGTTGTAATTTTTTTTTTGTTTTTGATGTTTGTGATTAAATTTTGAGTTATCTTATATTTTGAATGTTGTGGCAGAGAATTTCATCTTGTTTATTTTTTAAAATTTTGTTTTTGGTTGTGCAGCTATCCTCACAGTTTTGGTTTTGACATGCAGAGTGACATCATTGTTTAACATGCAAGTTTGAGATAAGAGGGACAGAAAGGTAAATGTAATAATTTAAAAGCATACCTATCGATTCTTTTTATTCCTCCACAGGAAAGGTTAGTTTTGGCAGTGTATATATATAATTTTGCAAGGAATTGAAATTTCTGGAAAAGATGAAGGTATATCTACCAGACTCCAAGTTAAGACTTTATTGAGCCTTCAAAGATCTTAGTGGGTGACTTTAGAACAAAAATGACAAGTTGAATTTGTCCTTTAAAATATCCAAAAAAATTTCAAAGTGTTCAGGGAATGACACTGAATTACTTTGAGGATCTATTGATTTATTTCAAGTTCATTTAGAACTTCATCATATTCTTCTATTAATCGACTAAGGTTAGAGTGTGACTACCCCGTTTCTTAGTGAACCTCGACAATTCAATTATCCCAAGGATAGGATATAAAATTAATCGATATTTCATTTAAGAGTTATGTGGGTGGGTGCCTATAAAGCAGGTTTGAGTCATAAAAGATTATGGTGCCAATAATTAAAGTCAGGCTTGTAGTGTTTAAAGATGTTAATCATCAATCATATTATCTTTTAAATCCAATCAATTGAGTTTATGCATCTTACCTAGGTCACTACCAAGTCCTTAATAATCATAACGGGGAAATTGATGGTGGTTAAGGTTTTGATTTAAGTGACATATGTTCTTTTTGAAATATCACATCATCATAAATTTTAAGCCTAATGTCACGGACTAACTTTCCTCAAGTTATCCGTGCGGCTTTAGCACTCTTTCTTAGCACTAAATCAGTCTAACCTTCCCAACTAACAACTCAAAAGCACTCTCTTGAAAGTAGAATAGGAAGAAGAGTTAGAGAAGATAAAAGCTTCACTAAAAAAGAGAGATTACAAAGCTTGAAAGCTTGAAACCTTGGATGTTGCAACTCTTTTTATCTTCAGGCTTTCTAGGCTCCTTTGAATAATCAACCAGGCTTTCGGCAATCGCGATGGCAGTGGCAAAATCTTGCACTCCTTGCCTCCTAAGCTCGGTCTTTACCCAATGTTGAAGCCCATCCATGAAGTTGAAGAGAGCATCCTTATCTGATATATCTGGGATTTCAAGAACTAAACTTGTAAACTCTTTGATGTAGCCTTGAATCAAACCTTCTTCCTTAAGCCTTCGTAGCCGGGCTCGAGCCTCATCTCCAACATTCTTGAGATAAAACTGTCTCTTTAGCTCTCTCTTGAAGTCATTGAAAGTGGACATGGTGCACAAACCTTTCTCTGCATCTCCTTTTCTTCTTCTCCACCAAAGCATAGTGATATCTGAGAGATAAAGAGAAGCAAATTGAATTTTTGCCTCTTCATCGTCAATCCCCATTGCTCCAAAGTATTGCTCTAGTCCCCATATGAAGTTGTCTACTTCCTTCGCGTTGCGAGTACCTCCAAAACTCATAGCTTTTGGCACTTCGATCCTCCTAGCTTCGAAAGTGGGATGGCTTGTGGATGACGCGAGTGCCTTCTTGCACAACGAAATGTCTCCACGCATTTCCTTAAAGCTAGCACGTATGTTGCTCATCTCTTCCTCATATGTACTTTGCACCTCTTGGAGCTTCCCCATAAAATCGTCCCGCAACTTAGCCACTTGGCCCATTAAGGTCTCCTCAAGTTGGAGCATCATACCTCTGATTGTTGAATGGATGGTAACGTCCTCCTCCTTGAGTCCGTCAACCCTTTGGCCAAGTTCCTCTACTTGGCCCTCCATACCATTCATGGCCTCCTCCATCCGAGCAAGGCGTGAATCAAAGCTATGCATGATCTCCTTAGACCTTCCATGTGACTTGGGCGCAACGGGGTCCCTTTGCTCCTGACGACCTCACCCTTGAGATGACTCCACATTAGTGGCTTCCGACTCCATCACGTGCTCCTTGACGCTTTTCGCCATTCCCTCGAACGAAAGCTCTGATACCACTTGTCACCACCCATAAGGGCTCTTTTGGGAGGTGACACTAAGATGAGTAAATAATCATCTTCCTAGCTTATGCCCATCACTTAAGAATCATTTGATCTTAATTGACTTCCAAGTCATGATTAGGGGAGTTAGGATTTTTGCTCATGTTATAGAAAATGTGGCAAGTGAGTTTCTACCTTTTAATCCCATTATATTTTAATCATCTAAACAAAATTTTGACTAAGGTACCAACATTTAAAATTACTATCTTGCTCTTTACCTTATAATTCTTCAAGCAAAATTCAAATGGCTATGAAAATATTTGAGTATCCTATCCATAGATTAATTAAAATATCAGAGAGGAAAGTATGATTTTTCAAAAATTGATTTACATTAAATAATTATTTTAATCTCAAAAATAGCATTTTTCAATGTTAATTTGTTTAATTAATCAAAATAAAGTTTTAATTTATGGGAAAATTATTGGAGGTTTACATAGGTTAGAAGAATACTTAGACAATGTTGTATGATTTTCTAAAAAATATTGTAATTATTATAATTATTTAAAGGTCATTTTTATTGATTATTTAATTTCAAAAATATGTTTTAATCTTTAAAAATCACTTTTAAATTTTTATTAAACCCTCATAAGTCCAAGAAACTTAGAGGAAAAAAATTTATATTTTAATGATAAAATAAGGAAAATACATTTTAGGCCTTTAAAAAATTTATTTTTAATTTATAAAAAATCTGGAAAAATATTTTATGGGGTCTTAAGTGATCAAGAAACAATTCCACACATTGTAAGCTATTCTTTTTATTTTTGAAAATTTTGATTATATTAATTATTTTTAATTAAAAATACACTCTAAAAATAATATATTTTCACAAAAATAGTTTTTATTTTTATTATTTGTCCCTGATCACAAAGAACTCAGAAAAGTTTTTTTCCTAATTTTTTCTAGTCTTATTTAATTTAACGTAGTTTATTTTATGCAAAAATACTATTTTTACTTACAAAATCCACTTTAATGGCCAAATCAACTTAAATAAATTTGAAATTTTTTATGTTAGATGAAATGATTTTTATGAATAATGTGAAATTGTATTTGTCAATTTTTTATTTATATTTAATATTAAATTAATTAATATAATGTAAAAATATTTAATTAATAACTGAAATATACAAAATTATTCAAATCATCACAACATTTTTCATAAGCTCCTCTTGCCACAGAAAAACTAACAAAATTGATCCCATAATTTTCTGAGGGATATTTTAATTTTTATCATTAAATAAGACCAAAATGGCCACTCAGGCTTGAAAATTAGGGTTAAAAGCACAGAGGTGCTCTTTGACTTTGAAAAAATTAGAGAAGATGCCCTTTGTCATGATGAATCAACTCTAAAAATTTCAAGCTATGGTGATAATCATGATGAATTAAAATACCCCAGTTAGTATTTAATTAGTTAAAAATCATAAACTTGGCAAATGATTTTTATTTTTTATCCACATTACTCTCCGCTGTTCACTGATCAAGAGGTTATTTTTATTTTATTTTTATTATTTTTTACATAAAGTTATGATTTTTCAAAGATCCAGCTTTAAAATAAATAAAAAATTCCCCTATTTATCTACTTATCCACGCGACGCCAACTCATTTTACAGTGGCTCTGAACTCACACGCGTCACTCCGCCATTTAACGTCTTTATCCATCACAGCTGCAACGTGGCCTGTGCTTTATGCATCATATCTTCGTACGACCCGATCTCCTCCGACCATCAAATAAACGCGTGATCAGACGACTTCCTATTTCCAAACCTTCAAATACTCAATACGAGTATATCTATGTGGTTAATCAAGCATGAAATCAAGTCATTACACATGAAGAATCAAAACATGCTTGGTTTAGGGTTGAGGTTCAATACCATTGTCTGAGAGGAGATGCCTCAATCAGATGGTTGTAGTAGCTTCAATTGAGTCCAACGACCCTCCAGATGAAGTCTCAAGCCCTGGTGAATTATCTATGTATGAATTCAATCAAAGTGAATTTCAGGTGTTAGTTTAGAGCTATGTTAGAGGCTGTTTGAGAGAGGGCTTTTGTGTGGAATCAACTGCTCTTGCTTTGGTAATGGTGTGGGAACATTTAATTGGAGTTTGGTTCACTGTGGAGTGTGGAGAAATTTGTCTTAGTTCTAACTGAAATTTTGAGCTCAAAATTGGGCTCTCACAGTGGGAACTAGAGGGGGAAAATGGTGGGCTTGGACTGAGGAGTTCTTGAAGAGTCTCTGGAAGCAAATGGGAAGAGTTTCCCCAAAGATTTTGCTCAATCTCACTTTGGCTATGGAGGAGGTAAGCTTAAGTAGAGGGGCTTGGGGTGGAGCTCAGGGCCAATTAATGGGTTTAATAAGTTGCTAATGTGGAGGGCAGAAGAGCTCCAAAGAGCCATTGGGTTTGGATAGCTTGGATATGTTCAATTGGGTATTAATTTTGTGAAGTGGCTCTTGGTTTTAAAACTTTTCGGCAACTTAGGTTGCTGGCCATAGCAGAGGAAGTGGTCAGGTGAGCCAGAGGAGGGTTAATTATGATTAACCACTAATAGTTTAGCATGCTGGTGGAGATATTTTGGCTTAGACACAAAAATGGGATGAAATCCCTTAATTTAGGGAACCGTTGGTCCACATCCCATGTTGGCTATTTTAGGTGTGTTTAGCCTGGTTGGTACGGTGTACTTGATGGTTGTAGTGTCATTAATTTGGTCACTTTGGCATGACTATGTCAATTTTGGTGCATGGGTTCAATTTGGGTCAAATTGGATTGAAGTTGGGTTTTGATTAGGCTAATCATAGCATTGAGTCCAATTAATTGAACAATTTTTCTTGGATGCTTTTCATGAAGGGTTTAAAAAATATTTGGGGTGATTTTGAATTGATTTGGAGGTTCAATTTGAAGGATTTTGGCATTTGGTCAATTTTGGGGGTGATGGGCTAGACTTTAGTTTCAGTTGGGCTAGAGTTAGGCTAAGTTCAAATTGATGGTTGAAAATGGTCTAAGGGAATATGACGAGTAGTTCTCAACTTCAATTGGGTGTCAATTTTAGGGTTTGGGTGTTCAATTTGGTGGAATTTGGGCATTTCGATCACGGCGGGGGAGCAAGTCCAAATAGAAAAACTCCCATTGGGTTTATGGATAATCAGGCTCGAACTGATGACTTCCACCATGTCAAGGTGACACTCTACCGCTGAGTTATATCCCTTCCCGGTTCCGTCGAGAAATAAAACTAACTAATCCTACGGCAAAGGGTCGAGAAACTAAACACCACTATTTCTGAACAACCTGGGGCTGGGCCTTCTTTCTTTATATAGTGAAGTGATGACAAATAAAGTGAAGTGATGACAAATAAAATTAAGTTCTTTCTTTTCTTTTTTTAAAATAATTTTTTCTCCCCCATCCCCCTAAAAAAAAATTTTTATTTAAAAGATTTACTTGAAGAACTTTAAAAATAAAAGGGTGAAAGAAAGCATTAAATACACAAATAAAATTCATACTGGTTGAAGATTCTATTTTTTTACAAATAAATTCTGAAATACTATAGGTGCTAATATCAAAAACTAAAAGCCTTAAAATATTAAATTGCACATAATATATAAAATTTGTTGAGAAAGAGTTAATTACAATACATATAACAAAGTTCTTAAACTAACAACAGAGCTAAACTAAATTCTAAAAATGAAAACAGTTTTACACATTACAATTTCACATTACAACATAACAATAGAGACTCAAAAATATCACAAAACAAACAATATAATCACAAAGTATAACACAAACAAATAAACAAACAAAAAGATCGCTAGTCATCATCTTCTGCATCAATAACATATAACTTCTGCTGCTGATATAGAGTATAAATAAGGTGAATAGGGAACTGAACTGTATGATCACCACTCAAGTATTTCACTAAAACATCATCATAAGCAGCATAATATTCAAACTTTTGGCAAATCAGATCATATGTATGAGCATTTCTGGCCTCCAAGTTCTACATCCTATGATCCATCCTCAAGATATCTCCAAGCTGAATCATCATCTTGTCCAATAACTTCCTATTACTGGGGTCACTTGAAGTAGGCTCACTAAAAGTATGGGTCCTAGAAGTAGAAGGAATATCCTTTGCCTTACTTCCAGATCTCCAATCAACATGGGACTCATAAGTCTTAATGTTTGCAGACCAAATTGGTCTTTGAGGCTCAATCCTCTCCTCATCTGGTCTGAATTAAACTCCTGCATGCTCACAAAGTGTATAAATGAGAGTAGAGCATGCCAATTCACCAGTGGACTCTCTCAGAGCAATAGATAGAGTGTTCATATAAATGATAAAGCCTACATTTATGTCCATCACTTGCTGAATACAGTAGTTCAGGATGGCTCTATCCTTGGTAACTTCCTTATGATGGTTTGTTGGAATCATTTTCCCAGAAATAAAATAATTTCATGCCTTAGATACTACATTTAACATAGAAAGGGGAAAGTTAACTTTAACTCCACTCTTTACTTTCTAAGCACCTTTCTCATTATTCAGAAAATAAATAACCTCATATAAGGCCTCATTTGTAGCAAAGAATGAATGATACCGACATCTATAAACATCTTGTAATTGATAAAACTCATTTATTTTTCTTGGAGTGAACTCCACCCTTTTTCCTCGAACAAAAAAAAAATCATCAGAAGCTTCCAGAAAGTTGTCATAAAACACCATAACTATCCCAGTTATCGCATTGACAGTAAAATAGCAGAAGTTTTCCAACTGTTGAGTGATAATCAATCGTTCAACTTCTCCTCCATGATTTTTGAAACCTCGATCCGTAATCACTTTCTTCTTTTTCTTGAAGACTATGAAATTGAGAACTAGCTTTAAAGATAACAAACTTTTGCTCATCATATTCTATTTTTCTTTTGCTCAATCTAGGTGCCATAGAAAATCTAGAAAAATTTGATAAAAATCCAAATAAATTCCAAAATTCTAAAAATCAAAATGTAAAGTACTTTAAACTTAAATCCACTAAGTAAAAGTTTTTCACCAAAGCATTTTCTCAAAAACTCTTAAAAAAAAAAGAACTTTCGGTTCTAGGCAATGTGAGAAAAAACTTTGTTGAAAATAAAAAATTTTTACTTTAAAGTGTTGCTCTTACCTACATAAAATGAAATCCAAAGTTGCTTTGCCTCTAAATTGCCTCAAATCTGCCCAAAATCAAGCCCTAAGTGTGAAAACCAAAGGTTGAAGGTGAATTTAAGGGTAAAAATGGAGGTTTTGTGGTGAAAATCACCAATTAAAGGGGTTATTATTTCTCTCGGGTCGAAGGCGCCATCTGCGCCCACGCCAGCGCCATCGGCGCTGTAGTCCCAAAATTCATTGTTTTGATTTTTTTTCAAAATTTCAATTTCCATTTGATTTACTCCAAAATTTTCATTAGTATTTTTAAACAAAAATTTTTATCTAACAATAATTAAAAAATAAACATTCTCAAACAATAATTTTCAAAAACAACAACAAACTAACTTTCATATATGAAAATATAGTTTTTACAAACACATTTCACAAATCACACATTCACACCTATTAAGCAAACTAATCAGCGTCTAAATGTAGCCACAATACTAAATGTTGACACAAAACTATACACATAATCAAATTTTAGAATTCTAAAGCAAAAACAAACCAATCCAAATCAAATCAAATCCACACAATTACATCAAATACATAAATATTCTTAAGCAAGTAGAGAATCCAAAGTCTTCAGTCATTCTGCTTCATCTTCAATGCTTTCACCTCTTTTAATATCTCCCATGGATTGGTAATGAACAAATAGGTTGTAGAAGGATCGGTACAGGAATTGATCTGTAAAATTTTCTTTGATCCGCCCATTTTCTTTAAACATCCGAACTAATTATACTTCAAAAGTTCCAGTATGATCAAAATTTTCTTTCATTCTCCAATCAAGGTGATAAAAAAGGTACTTAAGATCTCCTACTGCAATCATAATACTCCGAAGTTTCCTCTCAATTTTCTTCAATTTTTTCTCCAAAGCAAGCAAACTTCCTACTTTTGGTGGTATTAATGGAGTTGAAGCATGTGAAGAATGATCCATAATAGCATTTAGTGCTTCATTTCCATTACCAACATACTGATCATCAATAGGGATCATGAGCTCTCATGGTAGTAAAACTTTTTCCCAACTTTTATATGGCATTTGGGATTGACTGCAAATTTAAAAAATTATAGAAGGATGTCCAAGTCCATAAATTGGCCCATTCATAATGATACCCATAACAGGTTGAAATATGATTGATCCTATATCAATATGTTTTTCTATTTGAATACAGTAGTTTAAAATAGCACTTTCCTTGGTGACTACTAATCTTCATAGTACGGAGTAATTTTTTCACAAATAAAAAAATGCCAGTGCTTCGAAATTGGATTAAGTGATGAAGCAGGAAAACTAATATATCCTTCATTTTGTACTTTCCACATATCACTTTCATCTGCCAAAAAATTATAAACATCTTGCATCAAATCTTGTGTAAGAATGAAATTTGTATAATGATAGATTGAAACATTTTCTATCATATACAATTCATTAATCCTCGCAAGAGTAAATGGTACAACCTTACCTCATATGAAGACAACTCCTTGTGTAATTTAATGAGGATTTGCATAGAACTCCTTCACTACAGGCATTAAAACAGCACTGGTAGTGTAACAAAGAACTTCCCATCACCTATGTAAAATGATCTTATCAACCGGAGCACTTGGATTGATCAATCCATGATTAACAAATCCTCTTTCCTTGACAAATCTCTTCTTCATAATAACTTTATCGTATAACCTCTGCGCGTCAAAACTAATAAACTTTATTCTATTGAAAACTCCATACCTTGAAGTATTTCTAGAATTGGAAGTCATGGAAACTAAAAATAGGAAGTTTCTAAGCATCCTAGGATATTTTTGTCTTTAAAAACACCTCCTGGTGGTTATTTTGGAGTCAAATCCCGCCAAAGTTCATGAAAAGTTATCTGAACCATCAAACAACTCTCAGCACCATTGGTGCTCCTGATTGGCGTTGTCGGTACTGAGGTCTATTTACTTGACCACCGTCGACGACACCCATTCTGACGCCGTTGGCACTTGTGGCCAAAATTTTGCGACTTTCATTTTTCATTCAATTTATTTCCAATTTTTTTTCCAATACCAATATTTGACTTAATTTATAATAAATGCAATTATGTAGGATTATTATCTAATAATATATAAGACACTTATAAAAAAAATAGTAATACATAGACATATATGTATGGTTACCTTCCACAAAGTGCATGGTTTAACGTCGTCAGCCCGACACACCTTTTTTTATTTGGGTTGGCTTAACTTTAAAACTTCTTTAAATTGAGGTATCTACCCTTCATAATAATGTTTCAGATGATGCTCATTAACTTTAAATACCTTTCCAGTGTTAGGATCTTTAATAACAATAGTTCTATAATGATAGACTTTAATCACTTTAAATGGTCCTAACCATCTGGATTTCAGTTTTCCTGGAAAAAATCTTAATCTTATATTAGGTAATAGAACTTCTTGTCCATGTTCAAATTTCTTCTGAATAATCTTCTGATCATACCATATTTTCATTTTTATTTATAGATTTTTGCATTGTCATAAGCTTCAGTTCTTATTTCCTTAACTTCATTGAGTTGCAATAATCTTTTCTCACTAGCATCTTTTAGATTAAAAATAAATTCCTTAGTAGCCCAAAATGCTTTATGCTCTAATTTTACTGGTAAGTGGCATGTTTTTCCAAATATCAGTCTATATGGGGACATTCCTATAGGAGTCTTATAAGTAGTTCTATATGCCCATAATGCAGTATCTAGTATAGCAGACCATCCTATCAAATTCATTTACGTGCATAATCAGGATAGAATGACTGTAGGATAAAGTAAATTTAACTAAAACATGCTTACAATAACATTAAACTAAAAGGAAGTATACTAACTTTAAATGTTATTTCTCTTCCTCCTCCTAAACTTGATTTTAAACATGAATAACATTTAATACATAAAATATAAGCAGGAAGAAAAATATTTTTAAAATTCTATCTATCACAAACACCTACAAGTATTCATCAGGACAAAACAATATGCAATAGAAAGTAAGTATAAACGAAAATAAGCTTGATAAAATAGATGAAAAGGTCTAACAAGCAGAATAGGTATCAACATAGGAATATAAATATTTGTGTGTTCTCCAAATCTTTATATTATTGTAATGCAAACACAAACACACATGATAAATGAGGTCAATTCTTCCTTTAACTCATTGTCTCTTACTAACTTACTTCTAATTTTGAACGGAATCACTACACAGATATATTGAATACTTATAAATGACTTTATAGATTCTAATCTTAAAGATAAGATTATCCCTGATATATTGGCTCTCGAGCACCAACCCCAAGCATCATCATATCCCTTAATTAAGCACCTCTAGCAGTTGTAAGGATAGTGTAAATTCATCCACATGTTACTCATCTAATAGGTTTGGTACTCCTGTCAAATGAAAACAAAGTCACAGAAAAGAAGTCAAAAAATTTAGATGGAATTATCTCTATTAAAATTAATGATGTCTCATCTAAAACTTTAGTCCGAGTGAGACCCACATCATAGTGAACTCAAAAATTCAAACAAGAGAATATATAAGTATAGCCATAATAAAATTTTAAGGAATCACCGCCCTCATAGCGCACAAAAAAAAAATGAAACCATTAAGAATCCAAACATCTTTAAATCATCAATCAAACTGATCAATCCACATTAAATCAAACACAACACAACACTAATAGTCATAACTTTCAAGCACACTAAATCAAAAAACACTGATAACTATGGGTTGCCTCCCTCTCATAAAGCATTTTGTTTAACGTCATAAAGCCGACAAATGATTCCATCTAGATCAAAATTCCATTTAAGTAATCCTTGATCATTCACCCAATCTTTTCAGAACCAGGGAAAGAAACAGTCCTAAAATTTAAATTTTTCTTTCAGCTCTTCCTTTTCAGATTGATTCATATCCTTGTTCCTTATATTTCTTTCTAGATCCAATAATCTTCTCGTGATTTTCTCAATTTCATATTAATATCTTCCTTTGATTTTATAAGAAATGGATCTTTATATGATACTTCAAGTTCTCCCAAATTTTGGATCGTATTCTCTCTAGATAATCTAAATTCTGGGTCAAATTCTTCTAGGTTATTCTTTTGTTCAAGGTTGTCTTTCAATTCTTCCCCTTGGTACTGAGTAAATCATAGCAGTGGTCTTTCTATATTTATCCTTGTTGAGGAAATAGGTTTTTCAAATTCCTTCTTAATTTTTTTCCATTGGTCTTTCAATCACCATATCCTCATTTCTCAACTCAAAGTTCTTTTGAAACACATCCTCGAATTCACTTCTAAATATTAGTTTGATAATTTTAAATTTTTCATCATTCATCTCCTTAGTGTTTATCTCATAGTCACTAGGGAAACTCTCTGGGGGGTAACTGTAAGTTCCATTAATAATCTGCCCCAGTTAATTTTCTATATTCTTTATTGCAACCTCTTGATTTTCCAGCTCATTCATTATTTGAATTACAACCTCTTCTAACATTAATTCCTTCTCCTCATCCTTTAGGTTGGAGTTAAATCCATGAAAAAAAGAAAGATCATTATTATAATAGCCATGATTATTCCAACTACATGTCCTATTAAATTTATTAACTTCCCAAAATTTGTTTTCTCCTCCAAAATTATTATTCCTATTAAAATTCGAATGATTTTCCCAACCTGGATTGTAATAATCAAAATAAGAATTATGTATCTCATGGTGAATTGCAATCCATTGCCCAAAAGAATTTTCCTTAATAATTGGGGTTCTTTGAGGATATCTTTTTATGTATTGATCCAACTTCCTCTCAATATCTGCAACCTGAGAAATCAAAATTGTAAGCATATCTTCTTAAACATTTGCCACTCCCTTGGGTTTACTCTTTCAAAGCTACTAGTATTATAAACTAAATAAGATTATTCATTATATCGTTGATCCTCCATTTCTACAATAAATTTATGGAGTTTTTTCAAATCTCTCCCAAAAGTTCTCTCCAAACATGACTTCTAAAATTTAAGGTCTGCAGCTCCTGAACTACTGATACAAATCTAAAAACTTAACAATTAGGTCAGATAACAAAAATATTTTTGGTACTTTGGATTTTCTTTAAAATAAACACACAATAATTAAGCACACTTTATAATAATACTATAAATTCCAAATCTAAGTCTGACATGTTTAACTAAAATCCTCTTAAATTTATTACCGAAGCTTCCTCGGTAAAGACACTTACTATTTTTTGTGTGTTTTATGATAATTTAAATCCGTAGTAATAATGGCAAAAATGTGACCCACCACTAAATTTACACTCTAATTTTGCTTTAAAAAATATGGCAAAAAAATTGACCTAATTTATATTTAGTGGTTAAAATTAAAATGTTATAAAATATATGAAATGTTTCACACACCAGTGGTTCTATGCAAGTGCACGTATCGCTTCAAGTAATATAGGGCTTTCTTTAAGAACCCTAGTATCAATCCCATAAAGAAGTGCAGTAAGAAATCCCTGAGGCTACTTTTAGTATGCTACTATCAAGTCTTAGTTTGGAAGATGGAAATTATTATAATAATAACATAAATCACAACATTCACTTTATAAAAATTAAAGTAGGAAAGACAAGTTAAGATGGGTTTAACGAATACTAACTGAATAGTAACTAAAAGAACTAAGTATACTAAGCTAAATTCTAAGCTTCAAAGTTAAATTTACTAAGACTAAAAAAAGTTTGGTGATGAAGAGTTCAAATTTAAGAAAGCAACCTTCCCCTTTACATTAAGCACTTGGTTAGTGAAGTAATTTAAATCACTTAAAAATATATATAAAAAGTTTTGTGGAAAATAGGAGCAATCATATTTTTTACCCTCTTCTAAGTGCATACAAAACATTGACTAATCCATACTTTGGTCCCTATTTCCGTGGTTAGGCTGAGAGGATACTGACTGCCACTCTAGAGCTCCCACTACTCTCTTTCATGAGGGCTAACAATCTTGCATTAGTGTCCAATCAACTAGACTAAATTGGGCATTTTAATCTGTAACCTTAAAATCTCTAATTATGCATCCATCAAAGTGTATTTCCATATTTGTTTGCACTTAAGCCCATGGAAGATATCCTCTCCCATGGAATCAAATTCGACTCTCAACATGTTGTAGAAATCATTTCCTTAGATTATATATTTCTCAACAAATTTTAACTTTTGAATTGGCCAAATCAAAAAGCAAATGAAGATCAAAGTTCAAATCATCAAAAATTTATTGACATTTAAAACCGTATAAACCAAAATCAACTTTTCACAAAATGAAATCTCATTGTAGGGAAAAGGTTAAAGAAGACTACTCAGAATACATGAGAAGGATAAAACAAAACATGGATTTCATATATAACAACAAGATTACGAAGTAAAGAATGAAAAGAACACAACTTATCTCAAACTTCTTCCCAAGCAAATTTATAAAAGTTCCCTTTATGCACTATCTATCTTTACAATCGCACTCAATTCTCTACTAGAAATTTAATGAAGAAGAAATCTCTCACCTTCCCTCTCCTCTTACAACCTCAGAAAAAAATCCTCTCTTCTCTAAAGCCTACCTCTCTCACTCACGCCACACACACACACACACACACACACACATTCTGCCCTCGACTTCCCTCTCTTTTATTAAAGGCTGCCTCCTTCCAAAATAAATTCAAAATTCCCTCCAAAATTCTATCTAAAAGTCAACTCTTTTGAATTAAAAAAAATATGTATATTGATCCAAGAGACATATCCCTTCATAAAAGAACCTTCCAAACTATGTAGTGCATTGATTCACTACATGTGGAGTTTAGAACAAGTGGCGATTTAAAAATTCACGTAAAATTCATCCCAAGCTGCCTCAATCTGCAAAAAAGTTGTCTCTAGAGCTTTAGGCGCAAGTTCTCTGCATTTTGGTGCATCAGGCGCCAGTTTGACGCTTCAGGCACTACCCTTCAGTAGCTCCACAATTTTGCTCCGTTTCAGCTACATTTCGCTCTCTTTCAGTTATGTTTTTCTCCTAGCAGATATACCTAAAAAATAAACACAAAAACAACCTTTCTTCAAAGTGTAGCTTTATTAAAAAACATGTGATAAATGTAAAGTATATTAAGCATAGAAAGATATATCGAAATGTGCCAAGTCATAATTTTCTTTCTTGCTCCATTTTACTCTAAATTGCACCATTTTTGCTTCATTTTGTCCAAAAGTTCATTTGTTGTACTTGAAACCAAAAGTATGCAAAATAGCTTCCATTAAATAGTAACATCATTAAAAATACTTAAAATTGAGCATAAAATATATATGAAAATTAGGTAATAATTAGGCATGTCAAAATCTCCGAAACTTAAATGTTACTTGTCCTCAAGTGACTCTTTTACTAGATAAAAATATGACTTAAGATAAAGATTAACATAAACTTCTGTAATTTAGTTTAATAAATAAAATAGCATAATTTAAAAAAAAACATTTAATAACTTAGATTAAAATTATAAATATAAGAATACCTAGTAATGAAATCTAAAATTTTTGAATCTCCATTCATTTCTAGAAGAACAGTAATTTTTTATATCAGGGATACTTAGAATATTCATATGAAAAATAATTTCATAAATACATCACAGTTAAGGGTGTTAATGCTCAAATACAAGTTTAGAAAATGTATTAAACCCTTTTGCTTAAGTTGATTCAAGTGAAGCCAATTTTTGATTAGGCAACCCCTCAAGCTTCTCCTCACATTCTTTTTTTTTCTTTTTCTTTTTTTTTGTAGGGATCTTTTTAATCCTTTATTTTCTTTTCTTTTTCAAGTGAGGAATACTATATCTGGATAGCCTTTAAGAATTTTGAAATTCACTATCATCTACTTAAAGTTAAAACTTTTTACCTTTCTTCACTTTATATATTCACATTAGTTTTGATGATTTTTCATAAAGTCTCATTCTTTTCTTCTTACATGAAACTCTGAGAGTCTTAATACTTCAAAAATATTATTTCCATTACTTTAAAAAGAAAAACATAGTCTTATCCTTTCATACCAAATATCTTTAACTTTAGAATTAACCTTTATTATTAAAAACTTCTAACTAAATTTACCAGAATATTTACAAACGTAAATATAGTCATTTAAAGTTAAACTCTAATATCCAATGTCATGTTAAATCAATTAAAAAAATAGTTAATTAAGGACAAATAAAATTTAGTTTACCTTATTTTAAAAGAAGTTTTTTTCTCCCAAACTTTAATGGGACACGACATCCAATTCCCTATACACATCTTCAAGATAAGTGTAAGACTCCCTTGAATGGAACACAACATCCTATTCTCAACCCTTCGAGACTGGTATAAGACCCCCTTAAATGGGAAATGACATCCGATTCTCTACACTTCGAGCTAGGTGTAAGACTCCCTTGAATGGAACACAACATCCTATTCATAACCTTTCGAGATTGGTATAAGATCCCCTTGAATGAGACACTACATCCAATTTTCTACAAATATCTTCAAGATAGGTGTAAGACCCCCTTGAATGGGACACAACATCCAATTCTCTACACATATATTTAAGATAGGTATAAGACCCCCTTGAATGGAGCACGACATCCTACTCTCAATCTTCAAGGTCGGTACCAAAATTTTGAATCTCTTTTTAGGATTGATACCTAAATTTCAATTCCCATCCTAGGGTCAGCACATAAATGCTGTTTTGCATCCTCTGAAAACATTTGAAACTTAATAATTTTAATCCAACTCTCAAATCCTCAGGAGAGTTCCTACTCCTTAAATTCAATCAGATATGCACTTGTTAATTCCCCAGCGAGAACAACTAGCACCCAAATTCTACACTCCTTCTATGTCTGTTGACTTAGGAATATATTGGTTTTGTCGAACTTGGTGGGAACAACTAGCACTCAAATTTGGGGTTCATTGGTTGACCTCACTTTTGGTTGAGTTTTAGTTTTCCCTCTTTAGAAGCCTAGGGTCTAGCCATAGGACTTTCCAATTGACTATTTATAGAAAACTAGAAAGGAACTATCACCATTAGTAACTCTAAACTCTTCCTTGCTCAACTTGAAGTTCCACATATTGGTCCTAACCTCTAGCGCTTAGTAGGTGGGGTTAGTATGGGTGATCTCAAGGAGAGTCCCTTTAGGACTGCTTGACCTTAAGGTTGACTCTGAGTGTTATTCTGGAGCTAGTTCACCGACTACACTCACTATCACCCTCAATCACTCGCAATCCCAAAACCTAAAATTGTTGACTTTGATCCATTGATCTTTTGGCAGACTCATGTAGATGGTCCCCTAGACCCACTAGTCCTAGGCTAGGGTTTAGCTAAGAACAATACATAGATGACCCAAATTAGGATTTCACTGGTCCATAGCTCATATAGGGTGGTTGGCACCCCAATTCTACCAGAATGAGCAACTTTCCCTTTTGCCCCTACACACTCAAATTACGTAATTCCCTTGAAACCCTAAATTTGGTCAAAATCCTCAAATTCCCCCACAATACCCAATTTTGTTCAAAAATCATTTCAAACCATTAAAGAATACTCAAATGCCCAAATCCACCCTAAGATTCTAAAATTACCAAACTACCCCAAAATTTGCCAAAAGTAGAAAAATCCCTTTGGTACCCCAAACTTTCCCAAAACCTCCAAAATCATTTAAAATGTCTCCAAAACCAATTTGAACAATTTGACCATTTTTGAACAAAATCCCCAAATTTCCCTTAAAGGCCCAATTTCCCCAAATTCACCTCAAATGTCCATCAATTTGGTCTCATTCCCCTCAATTTCAATTCTAAACTCACATTAATATTTCATTTGATTTATTTCAAATCAAACCAAAGCCTAATTGGCCCATGCTTTCAGCTTAATTTCAATCTAAGTTAAACTCCCAATTTTAGCTTTATGACTTAATATAACTTAATGAACCCCATAACCTACTCAATTTTCCCTAATTTGAATCCCAAACTCTTCATAAAAGTCCTACACATCATATTTGAACTTCAATTGGCCGTGGTGGAGCCTCAATTTCATTTAATTTTAACACAAGTTCAAAATCCCAAAATTTGCCCCAAATTGGCTATGTCTCCAAATTCGACCAAATTGAATGCCCTAACGCCAAAATTGACACCCAATTTATGTTGGAAACTATTTATGTTATTCATATAGACCATTATCAACCATCAATTTGGACTTATCCCAACATTAGTCCAACCTAGACCCAAGTCTAGTCCAACATGCCTAAATTGACCAAAATCCCAAAATCCTTCAAATTGAGCTTCCAATTGAACTTAAAATTACTTCAATCCTTCATAAAAAATCCTCATGACAATCATATACACAATGCTGATCAATCAATTGAGCTCAAAGTTATGGCTAGCCTAACCCAAACACAACTTTTAGCCATTTTGACCCAAATTGGACCCATACACCAAAATTGACTTAGCAATCCTAAAGTCACCAAATCAAGGTTTATACAGCCACTAAATACACCCTGTTGACCAAGCTAAACCATCCTAAACCCACCCAAGAAAAATATGTACCAAAGGGTCTTTAAATTAAGGGATCTTCACCAATTTATGGGCCTCAACCAAAATATCTCCTTTATCATCACTTTCTCTTGAATGTTAATCATGATTTACCCTCCCACTGGCTAACCTGACCACGTGGCCCCCACCCCTGACCATGCCAGCCGGTATAGTGGTTGGAAAATGCAAAAATTGAAAGCCAACACCCCTAAATAACTCCCAATTTCAATAATAGAGGCCACCTCATCTCAATGGATCTTTAGAGCTCCTCAGCACTCCACCAAAGCAACTCTTTGTACACATCAATTGGCTCTGAGCTTCCCTCTAAGCTCCTCTAATTAATTAGCTCCTTAATAGCCAAAGAGAAGTGTGTGAAGAAATCCTTGGGGAAACTCTGTCAAAATCTCACCAGAGACTCTCTAAGCATCCCTAAGCTCAAGGCAACCATCTTCCCACTTTGATTCCCACTATGGAAGCACAATCTTGAGCTCAAACTTTCAGCTCAAACTAGACATCTCTCCATAGTCCACCAAAATCAAATTAATTATGCACACACCATACCTAGAGCAAGAGGAGTTGATTCCCCATCAAAAACTCCTCTGAAAAAACCTCCTCGTTCAAATTCATACCTAGATAATTAACCAAGGTTGGGGACTTCATCTGGAGGTTTTTTGGACCCAATCAAAGCTACCAGAACATTCTAATTGAGGCTTCCCCTCTCAGATAAAGGTATTGAGCTCCAACCCTAGCCCGAGCTTATTTTGATTCTCCATTTGTAATGGCTTGATTTCATACTTGATTAACCGTAAAGATGTGTTTTTTTGTGTAGATGAAGGTTTATAAATAAACCACATGCAATTTTGTTGAGTCTAGACAAAGATATTAAGGTTTTAGTGTGAATGGCTTACAATTTAGGTCACTTGCGGATGATAACGGAGAGCCGTCCGATTGTGCGTATATCCAACCAACAGAGGAGATCAAGCCAGATGAGTGGATGGTGCGTGAACCATGGGCCATGTGGCAGTTGAGGTGGATGGTAACATCAAATGGGAGTGCGCCGCGTGTGAGTTCGAAGCTGCCGTAGGTTGAGTTAACGACGCACTTGATAAGTAGAAAAATAGGGATTTTTGAATTACTTTAAATACCTAAACTCAAAAAATCCATATCTTTATATAAAAAAATCGTAAAAACAAAAGAAAAATACCCTCTTTCTCAGTGTATAAAGGTGAATAATTTGGACTAAAAATAAAAATTATTTTTGTATTTCCTGATTTTTAATGAATTAAATACCCTATGGAGTATTTTATATCATTATGATTAAATACAGGTCACCATGGCTTGAAATTTTGACGGTTCATTACCCATCATGGAGGCCATGTATTCTGATTTTTCCAAGGTCAGAGGACATCTTTATACTTCTATCCCTAATTTTTAACCTAGAGTGACCATTTTGGCTTATTTTAATTATATAAATCAAAATATTACTTGAGAAACTATGAGAATAATTTTGGTAGGTTTCTTATGGTCAGAGAAGTCTACGAAAAATATTTTGATGCTTTGGATTACCTTGTGAATTTCGATATTTAACTAAATGCAAATATTTTGTATTAATTTATGTAAATTAAATACTTATTAGAAATTAACAAAATCAATCCCACATTGTTCATAAAAATCATGTCTATCTACTGAAAAAATTTGAAAATTATTTGACTAAGTCCAAGCACCAAAGTGAATTTGCTAAGGAACCTCGTATTTTTGTACAAAAATAATTATAATAAATTAAATATACTTGGGAAAATGAAGAAAAGTGGTTTTCTAAGTTCCTTGTGGTCAGGGGCACTTAGGAAAAAAAAAAGGTTATTGTTGGTAAAATACTTGATTTTTTAGCCATATTTTAAATTTAAAATAATTAAAATAATTAAAAATCTCAAAAATAACAAAATGTTTCAAACTATACCTAATTGTTTTCTGATCACTTGGGACTCATTAAAATATTTTTCCAAATTTTCAATAAATTAAAAATAATTTTTAAAGGCTTAAAAGTGAATTTTCCTTATTCTACCATTAAAATAATTACAACAACAACAACAAAGCCTTAATCCCACTACGTAGGTCGGCTACATGAATCATTTTTCTCCATTGCGTCCTATTTAGTGTCATATTTTCATTTAGTTCTAATAANTTATCTAAGATTCAGTACCGACTAGGGATAAAACCTGGTGGTCAACTTGGATTTTACATATGAAGACATTTGTAGAGAAATTGCTATATTGGCCTTTACCCCAGCCTTATTTGGAGTTTCACAATCCTTCTTGAAATGAACTTTCTTCTCGCATTTTCAGTTCACTTCCGTCATTTCCTTTCTCTGACCGGACTTTTCTTTTTTGGACTTGTAGTTGTCTCTACTTGTATTTATGTTCAGATTTGTTCCTCCGTTTTCAACATTTAACACAGAACTTGAAGATTTATTGCTCGCTGCATTTTTGTGAACTTCATAAGTTTAATTTCGCACTACCTGAAGAGTTGCTCATCTTCGTTAACAGTCCATCCTAGACTCGCAGCTAGACGACAATGAAGACATAATTAACAGTGCTTGAACTTGATGCCCATATAACACACCTGGTTTATCACAGAGTTGAATTATTCAAATATTCAGCCATTGAACTCCCTTCAATTGAATAATCTCTTCATAAGAAAAATCTTATTGGAAGCATAAGGTTTCTTATAAATCCTTAATAGTGCCGCCATAAGTTCCATTGTAGTTTTCCCAGTCACTACATTGAAAGAAACATACGAGAAAAGTGAAAGACGGATCAAACTTAGAGTTGTTCGATCCGATACTTTCCATTTTTCCAGTGCCATCGTTCCAGGCTTCTTGGTGATTCCTTCTAGTGGTAGATACAACTTGTTTTGATACAAAAAAAAAATCCATTTGTATCTTCCAGAATGCCAAGTTCGAATAGTTGAACTTCTCTTCCTTGTACGACACTTTGTTGGCAATTGCTCCCTCTTGAATCAAAAGTATTCAAAAAAGAAACCCCACTATGATATACTTGTTGGGATAGAAACTTAAACTTCTATCGATTTATAATCAAAACCAAACCATGGAAAAATGATCACACTAATTTGAGAAATCCAAAATAATTTGTTGAATAGAAATGCACAACAAAGTAATCCTACTAAAACACCTTAAAGTGGAAAAACACGAGAATGGGAAATACTCAAAGAGCTACACCACACCAAAAATTTTACTATGAAAGGGAAAATGTACAAATATTTACACTACTCTGATCTACTCTCTATATTTCAGGAACATACAACAATTACGCTCCAAATCTTCACTTGATCACACAATAGAAATCTCACGCTCCAAAATCCACCTCTCGAACTTCATCGCTCCACGTGAAAGCCTTTGAGAGTTCATCACTTGCAAGATATTCACAAGAGAGAGAATATCGTCTCTCTAAATTGAGGGCTTAAGAATTGAATTGAAAGAAAAACTGCCCCGGGAATAATCACGCCGCTCCTCGCATAATTATTCCAATCTTTATTCCGAAACATGAAATTGAAAGACCTGCTGTGCAGGTACACCGCTACTCGGCGTAACCGCACCGTCCGGTGTATTTGCACTCAATGCTGGCGTGGCTGCGCCAGTCTTGTGGCATAGGGGTCCCATTTTACCTGCACTAGGGTTTTATGTCTTTGCTACCGCCGTTGCTTCAGCCCAAGTAAATTAGTTTCCACACTGGACAAGCTCACTCCTATCCGGGGAGAATGATGTGGGTTGTCCCATTGTGCGCCCCTCCCAAGCCAAGAACCGGTCTAGGGGGACCAGTTCAAACATTCTCTACCCCCATGGTCTGACTAACCCCCTTAGGTGCCCTATTTATCTTAGGCTATTTATTAGGGTTGTTTTGCTTTGGGATATTTAAATATGTTGTAAATTTCTGTTTTGGACATTTTTCGCTTTGGTTTATGCATTTGAGATTATTTCTCTAGTTTTTCTTTTTCAAAGCATTGTATCCTTTAATCTCTCTCAGGTATTGTGCTTGTAACATGAGTAGATTTTGGTGGTGAACTTTTCTGGACATCTAAAGACCTCTTGCAATGCTCACTAGCGCAGAATGTTGACCTTTAAAAGAGGAGCATAAAAAAAGTTAAGTGTTGCTGAGATGAGAATGCTTAGTTGGATGAGTGGCTTGACACTTGAAGACAAAATGCGAAATGAATATACCCGTGATAGGGTTGGTGATGCTTTAGTGGAAGACAAGATTCGAGAGTCTTTTTAGATGGTTGGTCACATTAAACGCCGCCATCTGATGATCCTGTTAGGAGAGTAGATATTTTAGATTCGATTTATGTTAAGAAAAACAGAAGTAGACCTAAAAAGACTTGGGTAAATTGTATAAAAAGTGATTTAAATCTATTAGAATTGAATGAAAATATGACTTTCAATAGGACGCAATGGAGAAAAAGGATTCATGTAGCCTACCCCACTTAGTGGGATAAAGGCTTGTTGTTGTTGTTGAAGACATGCCTCAAGATTTATATCAATTTTTTTGTTGGAAATGCCTCGTCGTACTAGTTTTATAAAACTATTCTAAGGCACTGATGTGATTTTGGGGAGATGTGGTATGACAATCATTTGTTCGTGTGTTTTAATTTGAGTTGAAGTAGAGTGGATAGGACCTGAGTTTGGTTACTGAGTCTAGCTTTGTTTGATGGGCATGTAAACATGGGTTAGTGAGTTTAGTTTAAGGCTTAAATGTTTATGAAGACTTAGGAAACTTGCTTTCATGATGCTCTCTAGTTCCGTACTAACTCTGATTGGTTGGGTTGGACCTTCAATAAAAATGGAATGCTTATAAGTGGGACTTAAAACATCCAGGAAAAGAACAAAAATCTTGTAATGGGTTTGAAAACTATGCCTAATAAATGAGATGAGGTTGTTAACATCATGTCAATCTTGATAATAGGGTGTGTTTTAGATCCATTGAAAGAACAATTGGTGGAACTTACGGCCTCTAGAGTGCCGGAACCTTATAATGGGTCTTTTGATTTTTCCTTGTGGGTGAGGTTTCTTGATTAATTAAATTGATTTTAGTGGATCAGGAAGACCCATATAGAAGGTTTGAGTTGTCATTTTGAACTTTGATATGAGTATTTGGACTTATAACCTCATATTTGAGGGAGTTCCAATATATTGAATAGACTTCAGAATGATTGATAATGCGGGTCATATGATCTTTCCTTATAGGCATGATGACTTGCATAATTGGTTTTTCGACCTTAACATGTAAGCAAAGGCATCCCATATGATGGTTCTTTTGACTTTATCTTGTAGACAAGTTGGCCCATATAGTGGATTTGGTTGCAAGAAGTTCTAAAATGATTTTATTTTCTTTGTTATTTTAGTTGCGGCTTATATTGATCTTTGAATAAATTTTATTTTGTCCTTTGTTAAACAAAAAATTAGACTCCACTTTTTTGCACTCGTACAAGTTTTTGAGTGACCATTTTTACATCCACTATATTTATCAATGTTTGCTGCAGTGGTTAAATTTCATTTTCTTGTTTAAATTTATAAGAAATTTTGGTTTTGCAATGCTTTTTTAAATTGACATCATTGTTCCCATCAAACCAATCTAAGAGTTAAAGATACATCTATTGATCATCTTTGTTGTCTTCTTACTAGAAGTTTTCTTGCTTGTCAACAAAGGATAACCCCTCCCAATTATCAAATTGAAATCCTACACATGTTGATGACTTCAAGGTGACTGATCTAGTATATCAACTTCCTCTCGATTTTAGCTAAATGCTATTGAATTGTTTCAACTTGACTCAATTACCATGGGGAAAAAGATCAATCATGGTTGGACCAAGATCAATCAAGGGAGGAGGTGCCTCTTGATCAACAAAGATCAATTACATAGGGGTGGTTATAAAAATTTGATTGGATCAAGAGTGACGATTTGGGGTTAATTTTGCCCACCAAAAATCAATAAATATCATTTGTATGTAGGCTGTTATACAAATTGTTATTTTTGTTTTTTTAATCTTTTTTTGTTATGTTTTTATTATTCTTATCATGCCAACAGTTAGTGGATGGCATTTAATTTTCCTTTGGCAGACAACCAAAGAGATTGTGTATTGATGAATTTAAAATCTTATAGTGACCATTATGACATTCATTTGATTGTGATTCAAGCATGTCCTCTTAACTTTTGATCATGCCTAGTTGTTAGCGAGATTAAAAAAAAAGAAAGCAATGATTCCCTATTTGGACCAAAGACCAATAAGGAAGAAGAGATCTTGGTAGAATAAAAAATAAATGTTAAGAGGTGGTTTGCGAAACTTTTTTTGTCCAAGGATCTACAGAATGGTGTTTTCAATATAGCTGGAGTGCTTGGCCAAAGATCGACAACTCCTAAATTATGCATCTATATTTTCTTTCTTTTTTTATTTTATATTCTTGCTTTTGGTGATCGGGTATGAGAAAGACAAAAACATCCAATTCCCATATGTTGAAGATGGAAAATTGCTTTTATGTTGTAGTTTAGGGCTCTGAAGACTCTTTTGCTCTCATTTCAAACTTTTAATATTGCTAATTTTGTTTGCTTAAGTTGTGGTTTTTTGCTTTCGATATTTTTATGGTTGGGTGTACTCATAAATTATACATGAAAATGGTTTTAAATATTTTAAGATGCGCACATAAATAATATTACCAAAAACATGGAAGAGGTTGTTTATCTGATTTTCAAAATTTACTAAACTAATTAATATTTAAGATAATTCTAACATTACGCATGCTTGCTGAAACTACAAAAAACATTTTTTAAGTAAAAATTATTCATGAAAGCTGAAGAAACAAAGTTCTTATTGCTATTTAATATTGCTTAGTTTATAAATCTAAAAATTTGGGTATTTGATTTGGCTATTTTTGAGGTTGTTTTTGTAGATACTGGTTAAATCCTAAAATAATCCTCCTACTGTTCATATGTGGTCAATTTAGTCTTAGAGAAACATTTATCTCCAGTTTAATCTCGACCATGTAACAACAAGTTTTTATCCCACTAAGAGGGGTCGACTACTTGAATCATTTTTCTTCATTGCATACTATTGAGTGTCATATTTTTATGTAACTCTAATATGTTAAGATTATTTTTTATACAATATGCCCAGTTCTTTTTAGGTCTACCCGTTTTTCTTAACATAAGTCAAAACTAAAACTTCTACTCTACTAACAGGATCATTAGATAGTCGACATTTAATGTGACCAAACCATTAAGACGACTCTCTCTAATCTTGTCCGCCACTGGAGCTACACCAACCCTATCATGGATATATTCATTTCACATTGTCTCTAAGTGTCAAGCCACTCATCCACCTAAGCATTCTTATCTTAGCAATACTTAACTTTTTTTCATGCTTCTCTTTTAAAAGCCAACATTCTATGCCATAGAGCATTTTAGGTCTCACTACCATCTTATAAAATTTTCCTTTCAGTGTAAGCGGTATTTTTTTATCACAAAATAGGTCTGATGCATTCCTCCACTTAAACCAACCAACTTGAAATCTACTAATAACATGCCCATTTACATCACCATCACTTTGAACAATAGACTCAAGAAATCCAAAACATTCACACCTTTTAATGATTTGATAACCCATAATTACAACTCTGTCATTGGAGCTACTACCAATAAAATTACATTGCATGTATTCAATTTTAGATCTACTCAAAAGAAAGCCTTTAGACTCCAATGAAGACCTCCATAGTTCAACTTTTTCCTAAACTCTTTTTCTAGTCTTATCCACAAGAAGGATATTATCAACAAAAAGCAAACATCAAGGTACATCCTTCTGTAAATGTCCAGTAAGAGTATCAATAGCTAAAGCAAAAAGATATGGGCTTAAAGTTGATCTATGGTGTAATCCAACTGAAATAGGAAAATATTTGGCTAGTCCTCCTTTTGTTCGAACACAAGTAACAACTCTAGTATACATATATTTAATGACTTGAATATAATTCATTTCAACGCCTCTCTTCTCTAGAATTCTCCAAAGGATTTCTCTTGGAATCTTGTCGTAAGATTTTTCTAAATCAATAAAAATCATATGTAAATCCTTCTTATTCTTTCTTCTTCTCCATCAAATAAATATATAACTTCCATAGTAAACCCGCCTGACATAAATCTAAACTGGTTATGAGTAATCTTTGTATCACGTTTTAACCTATGCTCAATTACCAACAACAACAACAACAACAAAAACAACAACAACAAAGCCTTAATACCACTACGTGGGGTCGGCTACATGAATCCTTTTTCTCCATTGAATCCTATTTTCATTTAGTTCTAGTAAATTAAGATCATTTTTAATACAATAAGCCCAAGTCTTCCTAGGTCTACCCCTGTCTTTCTTAACATAAGTCGAATCTAAAACATCTACTCTCCTAATCAGATCATCAGATGACTGACGTTTAATGTGACCAAACCATCTAAGACGATTTTCTCTAATTTTGCCCGTCACAGGAGCTACACCAACCCTATCACGAATATATTCATTTCACATTTTGTCTCTAAGTTTGCAGCCACTCATCCACCTAATCATTCTCATCTCAGCAACACTTAACTTATTATTATGCTTCTCCAAAGCCACTCATCCACCTAATCATTCTCATCTCGGCAACACTTAACTTATTTTATGTTTCTCTTTTAAAGGCCAACATTCAGCGCCATAGAGCATTGCAGGTCTCACCACTGTCTTATAAACGTTTTTAAAGGCCAACATTCAGCGCCATAGAGCATTACAGGGTCTCACCACCGTCTTATAAAATTTTCCACTCATCCACCTAATTATTCTCATCTCGGCAACACTTAACTTATTATTATGCTTCTCTTTGAAGGCCAACATTCAGCGCCATAGAGCATTGCAGGTCTCACCGCCGTCTTATAAAATTTTCCTTGCCAACATTCAACGCCATAGAGCATTGCAGATCTCACCACCGTCTTATAAAATTTTCCTTTCAGTCTTGGCGGTACTTTTCTATCACACAAAAGGCCCGAAGCATTCCTCCACTNTCACTTCAACCAACCAACATGAATTCTACTATTAACATCCCCATCTATATCACCATCGCTTTGAACAACGGACCCAAGATAAAATTCTACTATTAACATCCCCATCTATATCACCATCGCTTTGGACAACGGACCCAAAATATCCATTCACACCTTTTAATAGTTTGATCACCTAAAGTCACACTTCTGTCACTGGAGCTATTACTACTAAAATTACATTCCATGTATTCAGGTTTAGTTCTACTTAAACGAAGGTCTTTAGAATCCAATGTAGACCTCTATAATTCAAGTTTTTTCTTGGCTTTTTCTCTCGTTTTATCTACGAGAAGGATATCATCAGCAAAAAACATACACCAAGGTACATCCTCCTGNCAAGATGACTTTCTCTAATTTTTTCTATCACAGGAGCTACACCAACCCTATCACAAATATATTCATTCCNTATCACGAATATATTCATTCCGCATTTTGTCTCTAAGTGTAAAGCCACTCATCCACCTAATCATTCTCATCTCGGCAACACTTAACTTATTATTATGCTTCTCTTTTAAAAGCCAACATTCAGCACCATAGAGCATTGCAGGTCTCACCACCATCTTATAAAATTTTCCTTTCAGTCTTAGCGGTATTTTTCTAATACACAAAACGCCTGAAGCATTCCTCCACTTCAACCAACCAACTTGAATTCTACTATTAACATCCTCATCTATATCACCATCACTTTGGACAACGGACCCAAGATAACTAAATCGTTCACACCTTTTAATAATTTGATCACCCAAAGTCACACTTATGTCACTAGAGCTATTACTACTAAAATTACTTTCCATGTATTCAGTTTTAGTTACACTTAAACGAAGGCCTTTAGACTCCAATGTAGACCTCCATAATTCAAGTTTTTCCTGGGCTTTTTCTCTCATTTTATCCACGAGAAGAATATCATCAGCAATAAGCATACACCAAGGTACATCCTCCTGTAGATGTCCAGTAAGATCATCCATAACTAAAGCAAAAAGATATGGGTTTAAAATCAATCCCTTATGTAATCCAATAGAAATAAGAAAATATTTTGTCAATCCTCCTTCAATTTGAACACAAGTAACAGCTCTAGTATACATACCTTTAATGACTTGAATATAAGTCATATCATTACACTTCTTTTTGAGAACTCTCCAAAGGATATTTCTTGGAACCTTATCCTAAGCTTTTTCTAAATCAATAAAAATCAAATGTAGATTCTCCTTATTATCTCTGAACTTCTCCGTAAGTTTTTTTTAAATCAATAAAAATCAAATGTAGATTCTCCTTATTATCTCTGAACTTCTCCATCAAGACTTTCAATAAATGTATAGCTTCCATAGTGGACCTGCCCGGCATAAATCCAAATTGATTATGAGAAATTTTTGTGATGCGTCTTAACCTATGTTCAATTACCCTCTCCCATAATTTTAAAGTATGACACATCAACTTAATTCCTCTATAATTTGCACACTCTTGTGCATCCCCTTTATTCTTAAAAATGGGGACCAAAATACTCTTCCTCCACTCCTCAGGCATCTTTTTAGTTTTTAAAATAATATTAAAGAGTTTAGTAAGCCAAGAAACTCCCAAATCTCCCAA
>JXCR01149088.1:106590-139740 GCA_002079205.1 Phalaenopsis hybrid cultivar
TTACAACAATGATTGATGCTCACATAGTGAATTAATTCACTAAAAGGGTAGAAGAAACATTGTCTACTTAACTAATGATAGAGGAAAGAATAAACTTCCCATCTCTATGATATTCACAAGAACCAATCTTCTACTCATGATTATTATAAAAAATAGCTCTAAATTCTCTAGAAAGGGGCTAGCAAACCCTATGTGAATAATGGAGTAAGCCAAAAAATTGTCTATATACATCACTCTTAGACCAATGAGTAGGTTGAAACCACAAATAAATTTATAATCAATTTGTTAAAAAAAATGGGGGGGTTTCCAATGATCTGAAAAGTTGGTCATGAGTAGAAGGTTGAGACCACATTTCAACCATCAAATCAATCTCTATAAATCATCCAAAGTGCATAAAAAATTAATAAGCAAAAGAAAAAAATATCATGATTATCAAAATAAATGAAGAGAGAGAGAGAGAGAGAGAGTACGAGGAATGTTTATGACAAGAGATCTGAGAGGGGTAAGAAAGATAACCTATNTTAACATTTAAACTTTAATATTTACTTGCATAACATTCCAGTGTCTCAGTTATATCAAGACATTTACATGAATTGATATATTTTACTTTAGAAAAGTTAAGATTAGAGATATTTTTTATATGACTTAGAGATTTGGGTATGATTTGGGTATTATACAAGTAAATAGAAAATTGTGGTAACTGGTATGAATGCAAAATCCCCCCTTTATTAAANGTGACTTAGATATTTGGGTATTATACAAGTAAATAGAAAATTGTGGTAACTGGTATGAATGCAAAATCCCCCCTTTATTAAATACAAAACACAAACATTCCTGCCCTTTAGAATACAAATTTTTTTTTTTTAACAAGTTCTGACAAAAAAAGGTAATTTCCAGTTCCAGAGCCCCAGCTGGATACCTTTGTGTTTTGCAAGGCAAAGAACAATGTGGGAGCTTTCCAGTTGGATGACATGTAAGTATATTTTATCTTATGCCCCTCCCCCCAGAATTTCTCACCACCTTCTACCAATCCACTGCAGTATTATTGATAAAAACATGATTTTTCTCGTCCCGAAGGGGAGAAGAGATCATCGACTTGGTCGCCGGCGATTTATATGTTTTAAGATACAAGTCTATGAAGGGTCTGGTCGATGGCGGCCGCATCGATCTTGTTTGACAAAGTAAGTTTTACTTAGTGCTTTTGCTTCTTTTGATTGTTCTTATAAATGTATGTTTGATATATTTCGAATACTCTTTTGGGCTATTTATTTTATTTTATTTTTTGGTGATTTAGATGGATATTGTAATAATTTCATATCTTTNTTGCTTTTGCTTCTTTTGATTGTTCTTATAAATGTATGTTTGATATATTTCGAACTCTTTTGGGCTATTTATTTTATTTTATTTTTTGGTGATTTAGATGGATATTGTAATAATTTCATATCCTTTTTTTTAAATAAATGCTTTAGTTTTTCTATTTAGTTGTAGTGAAATTTACACAAATGTCACATAATTCTTATATATTTACATATTCAATATCTAAATTTTGATATTTACATTTGTAAGAGCTTCGTGTCATAAATCTATGTATGAAAGGGTGTTTTCCCTTTTAAAAAGCTAGAAGTGATATTTTTGATGTAATATCAAATATTTAAGTGTTATTCATGCAAATATGAAAGTTTAAAGTGTTTGGAATGTGCATATAAAAAGATTGTGGTATGTAAATATGTAATGTAACATCTAAATCATTCCAAAAACACTACTAATGTNATCCCTTTTAAAAAGCTAGAAGTGATATTTTTGATGTAATATCAAATATTTAAGTATTATTCATGCAAATATGAAAGTTTAAAGTGTTTGGAATATGCATATAAAAAGATTGTGGTATGTAAATATGTAATGTAACATCTAAATCATTCCAAAAACACTACTAATGTTATCTGAAGTAAATGTACCGTTTGATGTATATAATTGATGTGCTTTGGATCAAGATGTTGTATAGATAAATATAAAAATTCATGTTTTGCATGTATAAATACAAAAAGATTTGTGATATATAAATCTTTCATAGGCGCACATGGGCAATGGTATGTGCTATGTTTCTTTTTTTTTTTTTATCAAAGGTAAATAATAGTCCATTTTGGATAGTTATTAATTAAAAGTAGGACAAAAGATTAGTCCTAAATACACAAAACATTATATTAATTATAGATATTGGAGGAATTATTTCTTATATAGCCAATTGTCGAGGACAAAAAGTCTCACATTGGCTAGGTGTAGGGCTGAAAAGCAGTATTTAAGTTTTGAGCTGTTCATTACCCTTAAGAACTCTTTTGGGATGTGACAAATGGTAACAAAGTGATTATTGTCTGTCAGATGTGTGAACTCTCTATGGTCCAGTGGGACCCTCGGTAGAGTCAATCCGTGAGGAGAGTGTCACGGACAAAAAGTCTCACATCGGTTAGGTGTAGGGCTGAAAAGTAGTATTTAAGTCTCAAGCTGTCCACCACCCTTAAATAGCTCTTTTGGGAGGTGACACAATGTTGACTAATTTGGATGATATTGGAGGAATTATTTATTTCAATGCTAGAGCCAATAAGACTTGAGCTGGAATCTGTGGATTATGATGATTGTGTTTCCTGTTCTCATGGGTCAAGAACAGTTTAANAGAAAAACAGTATTTAAATTCTGGGTTGCTCACTACCTCTAAGAACTCTTTGGGAGGTGACAAATGGTAACAAAGTGATTACTGTCTGCCAAGTGTGGACTCTTTATGGTTCAGTGGGACCTTCGGTGGAGTCGATCCGTGAGGAGAATGTTATAGACAAAAAGTCCCACATCGGCTAGGTGTAGGGCTGAAAAGTAGTATTTAAGTCTCGGGTTGTCCACCACCCTTAAATAACTCTTTTGGGAGGTGACATAATGTTGACTAATTTGGATGATATTGGAGGAATTATTTATTTCAATGCTAGAGCCTATAAGACTTGAGCTGGAATCTGTGGATTATGATGATTGTGTTTCCTGTTCTCATGGGTCAAGAACAGTTTAAAAAGAGTAGAGTGTTTGGTTTTTAAGATAGAAAATTGACTGTATTATTTTATTAACTGAGAATAGGATATAGTATTAGTGAGACCAATTATTGGTAAATATAATATAATATCACTTATAAATTAAAACTTACGTAGGATGTTACTTTGTAATTTATCAAATTAGGGTTATATTTATAAAATTAGGTAACGTATTCTTTAAGCAGCAGATCTTGAGCAACTGCTGAGTGAATTTTGTTTTTTTTTTTTTTTTAATAAGAAAGTGGAGAAGCATGAATTCTATAAGGGGTGGTGGCTACATGATAGGACTTTGAAACAATGTTATTTATAAATATAGTGCATTCTTTTATTTATTTTTCAAATTATGTATTTATAAATCTAGCGCCTTCTTTCTTCTAATTTCAAATTCTCACTCGAATATCAAAACCAAACTTATATTTTTTTTTATTTTTATTAAATTCGCAAATATTTGATCAAATTTTGTTCATCAAAGATTACTCTTTTGCATATTATATTCGAAAGTATTTCGCCTATTTGTCTCCTATTATTAGTTTTGTTTGTTATTGAANGATATTTTTTTTTTTATTTTTATTAAATTTGCAAATAATTGATCAAATTTTGTTCATCAAAGATCACTCTTTTGCATATTATATTCGAAAGTATTTCGCCTATTTGTCTCCTATTATTAGTTTTGTTTGTTATTGAATTATAAGAAAATTAAAAGACTTCATTAATATGATGCATTTAATATTAAAATTAAAATGTCTTTTTTAAAAATTTAAGAGAAACAATATAGTATTATTTTGTATATTTTGAGAAATTATTTAGTGAAAAAAGATATGCATTATATATTGAATATTTCTTATGCTAGAAATCAACATTTTGTAAGAAAAATACAATATCATTATAAAATTGATTATATCATTTCATAATCATTTTAGATACACAAATATAAAGCATAAATAAAAGGTTTCAAGAGCACATTATAAAATTATTAATTATTAATTCAAAATTAAATATTTGAGATGGATATTAATCAATCAAAATTAATGATATTTCTTAACTTATAAATAACTTTTTTTTNGATAGTATTATTTTGTATATTTTGAGAAATTATTTAGTGAAAAATGATATGCATTATATATTGAATATTTCTTATGCTAGAAATCAACATCTTGTAAGAAAAATACAATATCATTATAAAATTGATTATATCATTTCATAATCATTTTAGATACACAACTATAAAGCATAAATAAAAGGTTTCAAGAACACATTATAAAATTATTAATTATTAATTCAATATTAAATATTTGAGATGGATATTAATCAATCAAAATTAATGATATTTCTTAACTTATAAATAACTTTTTTTTGAAGATTTCATTGATACAAGAATAATATATTTAAGATTTTCATTATAGTATCTTTAAATTGAAGCGCTTCAGAATACAAATTTTAAGAATTTCTCGATATTTTTTTAATTATGTCAAATATTAACTAAAATAAGATATCAGTCATATATCATCTTATTATTTATTTGATTAAATTGATATTGACACAGTTAATTTTAATAACAACAATTGAATATAACTTTCCTAGTTATCAAAATTATTAGGAAAATATTATAAAATAAAATAAAAGATAACTTTCTTGTCATTTTGCTGATTACATTTATTGAAAATAATTTNTGATTTCATTGATACAAGAATAATATATTTAAAATTTTCATTATAGTATCTTTAAATTGAAGTGGTTCAGAATACAAATTTTAAGAATTTCTCGATATTTTTTTTAATTATGTCAAATATTAACTAAAATAAGATATCAGTCATATATCATCTTATTATTTATTTGATTAAATTGATATTGATAGAGTTAATTTCAATAACAACAATTGAATATAATTTTCCTAGTTATCAAAATTATTAAGAAAATATTATAAAATAAAATAAAAGATAACTTTCTTGTCATTTTGCTGATTACATTTATTGAAAATAATTTTACATTATTTATAATTTCAATGTAATGAAAAAAGTTAATATTATATATTTTTATTTTATTTATTTAGTATAAGTCTAATTTAGCTACTTCCCTTGACATTCTTATGCATCAGTCAATAGTTCTGACTTAAGTCAATTGATTTTATTTTCATAACATTATCTAATTAATNTTTTCAATGTAATGAAAAAAATTAATATTATATATTTTTATTTTATTTATTTAGTAAATTTTAACATACACAAACACACTTTTAAAATGATAAGTCTAATTTAGCTACTGTCCTTGGCATTCTTATGCATCAGTCAATAGTTCTGACTTAAGTCAATTGATTTTATTTTCATAACATTATCTAATTAATATTTGTGAGCCATGAGAAACTACTGGCTTCATTATAGATGGGACCAATTTTAAATCAGGAGTCAAACTCAAGTATCCATAATGTGTGACACTCATGTGATAAATCCAAATTAACTTTAAATCCATGAATAATAAGATAATGATGTAGCCTTATATAATAGGTCAAACTCTTTATGGAGTTGGGGTAAGAAAACTTGAAGTTTTTGGAGCTCACAACACATAATAAATCATGTATTAGGTATGATTTTTAGGATTCCATCCTTAGGAATTATGTCAATAAATTTTAAGTTAAAACCAACAAAATTAAAAATTTCTTCATCTTGCAAATTTTGATAGAAGAAAATAAATTGATCAATCTATTAACAAAGTGTAGATATGACAATCCTTTTGTCACCTCTACTTGAAAACTATATAAGTTACCCATTAAATAGAGAATAAGNATTTCTTCATCTTGCAAATTTTGATAGAAGAAAATAAATTGATCAATCTATTAACAAGGTGTAGATATGACAATCCTTTTGTCACCTCTACTTGAAAACTATATAAGTTACCCATTAAATAGAGAATAAGNAAAAAAAATAGAAGAGAAATTGATAAACAATATTGGCCCCTTATATTTATCCCTTCTACTTGCTCTCTCACCATCTGCTCTCTCTCTCTCTCTCTCTCTCTAACTCTCTTCCCATACCACTCACTCTTGCCTTTATGTTTCTATTAGTCNTAAAAAAATAGAAGAAAAATTGATAAACAATATTGGCCCCTTATATTTATCCCTTCTACATGCTCTCTCACCATCTGCTCTCTCTCTCTCTCTCTCTCTCTCTCTAACTCTCTTCCCATACCACTCACTCTTGCCTTTATGTTTCTATTAGTCTCTTTTACCTCTCATTTTCTCCTATTTCTTATGTCGAGGCTTTGTACATTTCTCTCCATCCCTCAATCAACCACTTTCCTTCTCATCCAATTGTTTTCAATTATTTTCTTATTATTTCTTATTTTATAGATGAAAAAAAAGCAATAACAAGCATTAATAATTCGAATGAAAAGCCTATGTTCAATTTAAGCGTTAAAATTTGATCTAAAAAATCATTAAAGGAGTTAATTTTTTTTTAAAACTTTTGAATTTCTTTCTTATAATAGGTGGGTTTATGGTAGTGCCAACAAAAGTTATATGATTATTTTGGCTTNGTATAGATGAAAAAAAAGCAACAATAAGCATTAATAATTCGAATGAAAAGCCTATCTTCAATTTAAGCGTTAAAATTTGATCTAAAAAATCATTAAAGGAGTTAATTTTTTTTTTAAATCTTTTGAATTTCTTTCTTATAATAGGTGGGTTTATGGTAGTGCCAACAAAAGTTATATGATTATTTTGGCTTTAGAAAAAGAAAACAAACACTACCCCCATAAAACAAAAGATTTACAAGTGTCCAAATGTTATAATTGAAAAAAAATAAATCAATCAAGTAAACCTACAATTTAATTGCTTAATTTACAAGTGCCCATATGTTGCTACAATAAAGGATAATTACAACACTCTGAAATATTACTATTTACAAATTTAGCTCCCAGACATATTGTTCGATCTATGGAACTGATGCATTTATCCATGTCACAGTAAATTTACTTATTTATCTATCTAACTTTCTAAAACTCCAACCTAAATAATTTTACTGTTATTAATCTTTAAAAGTGAAGTATGACTTTTTATATANGCACTACCCCCATAAAACAAAAGATTTACAAGTGTCCATATGTTATAATTGAAAAAAAAAATAAATCAATCAAGTAAACCTACAATTTAATTGCTTAATTTACAAGTGCCCATATGTTGCTACAATAAGGGATAATTACAACACTCCGAAATATTACTATTTACAAATTTAGCTCTCAGACATATTGTTCGATCTATGGAACTGATGCATTTATCCATGTCACAGTAAATTCACTTATTTATCTATCTGACTTTCTAAAACTCCAACCTAAATAATTTTACTGTTATTAATCTTTAAAAGTGAAGTATGACTTTTTATATATAAATTTATAATAAATATAAATATCAAATATATGATATGGAAGTAAATTTAACTAAAAATTATTGAAAATCATAAACAATAAAATAGAAAATAAACATTAACTTATTATATTAAAATTTGTTTCATCAAATTTATATTATTAAATAATGTGAAATTAATTTAAATAAAAATTTATTTTAGCGTTAGCATTCCCGAAAAGGTGAAATATTTGCGTACATAAGAGGTTATTCTGGGGGTACAGAGGAGTTATATTCGGGTTATACCGGAAGTTACAAGGGATATAACCCAGATATAATCCTTGAATAACTCCTGATATACGGAGGGCTAAGTACATATTATCTAAGCAAATATTTCTCCCGAAAAGAGTATCGCCTTAATTACCCATAGGGCCTATATAACAAAGTCACATGCTGTCTCTCACCGTGCTTGCTCTGCATCCTCTGCATCCTCTGCATCTCTCCTCTTCCCGTCCCAGATTCCTTGGCTGCTTGTCCCCCTCTCCGTCTGCTTTGATTCTTCAAGGGCAATCGAGGAGGTATTTTTTCTTATCTTTTGCTCTGTACCACTTTAATCTCCTACAAATCGGTATGCTCTGAGTGTTCTTCTGCCCTAGATTGTAGCAGATCTTCAGTCAAAGATCCGGTGAAAGAATTTAGGGATATGCTTTTGCATCTTTGAAGCAAATCCGATCCCATCTATCACCACCTAAGATGATCTTTACCGATTCTCCGGACAATCACCAGAACGAGATTCTGAATCCAGCAAAAGATCAAAGTAGAATCCGGAAGCACAGAGGATCAACAGCGACACAGCTATTGCCGTCCCGTTGGAGAAATAGTAACCAAAATCGGATTTACTCTGCGAAGCTATACGCTGCTCTGCGCCGCATACGTCGTACCGATTCTCCGATGAAGCCAAATGGCCGATCCATCAGAGAGGCCGCAGATCGGGCTCTAGCGGTTACCGCTGGTGGACGAACGCGGTGGAGCAAGGCGATTCTTTCCGGGGGCCGATCTACCCTGCGCAAGAATCGGCGAATCCGGCCTGCCGGTGTTGGAGAGCGGCGGTCGAAGCTGTTTGGTGCGGGAAGAAGAGGGGGGACGATTCCGGCGGTGGAGAGGAAAGTGAAATTTCTAGGGCGGTTGGTTCCGGGTTGCCGGAAGCTGTCTCTGTCTTCGGTGCTCGAAGAGGCTGCCGATTACATCGCGGCGGTCGAGATGCAGGTCCGTGCCATGACCAGTCTTGCGGAAAAGCTTTCAGGTTTCGCCGGAGTTCCGGTGGCGAATGCAACAGAGTCCGCCTCTGGTAGTCCGATTCCAAGCTGATTCCTCGCCGCATCCCTTCTCTCCCTCTCTCACTCTTACCGTAATGCGCCTGTCTATTTTTTATTTTTTTTTCTCCATCTCGCCCGGTTATAAAATTCGTGCTAATTTTTATGTAAATTATTTGTTTTTGTATTTCAATTTCATGGAAATGTATTTGATCTGTGTTCATCTCTCAAATAAGATCCCAGAAATTAGTCTGAATCATTGGATAATACGTGTGTATGAGCATGCTTTATCCAATTATTCTATATAATCTCCCATTTGGCTATCCAAATATTAATTCTTGTTGAACTTCTAAAGAAANATCGTGTGTATGCTCATGTTTTATCCAATTATTCTATATAATCTCCCATTTGGCTATCCAAATATTAATTCTTGTTGAACTTCTAAAGAAAATTACATGAAAAGATCCAAGTTAGCTTTTTTTTTTTCTTATATAGCTCAGTAAAAATCAGATAAATTGAAAAAAATAATTATAAGGAAGATGCTGCTAAAATTTCTAAAATTCCTATCAAAAGGGGTTTAGGACAATGTTAAAATTATAGGTTGCCTTGATAAATCTGTTTCTAAAACTTTTGTTACATGGATATTAAATGGGCTTGGAATGCTTTGGTAAAACCTGCTCAATTTTGCTCTTTTAGAGACTTTTACCTAGAATTATGCCTATTGATGATACTTTAAAATCTAAAGGTTTAAGTTTTCCTTCAATCTGTCATGTGTAAGATGCATGAAGGAGTGGATCATTTTTTCTGCAGTTGCTCTTCTACTGTTGAGGTTTGGGATATGGTATTTTCTCTGTTTGATAACAATTGGAATAGACACAACTGTGATTCTGTTAATGGCTTGATCACTGAATGGAAGAAGAATGGTAATATTCTGTTTGCTTCTATTACTATAGTAGNCTGCCTTGATAAATCTGTTTCTAAAACTTTTGTTACATGGATATTAAAGGGGCTTGGAATGCTTTGGTAAAACCTGCTCAATTTTGCTCTTTTGGAGACTTTTACCTAGAATTATGCCTATTGATGATGCTTTAAAATCTAAAGGTTTAAGTTTTCCTTCAATCTGTCATATGTGTAAGATGCATGAAGGAGTGGATCATTTTTTTCTGCTGTTGCTCTTCTACTGTAGAGGTTTGGGATATGGTATTTTCTCTGTTTGATAAAAATTGGAATAGGCACAACTTTGTAATTCTGTTAATGGCTTGATCACTGAATGGAAGAAGAATGGTAATATTCTGTTTGCTTCTATTACTATAGTAGNGTTCTGCAGCTGCTCTTCTACTGTAGAGGTTTGGGATATGGTATTATCTCTGTTTGACAAAAATTGGAATAGACACAACTGTAATTCTGTTAATGGCTTGATCACTGAATGGAAGAAGAATGGTAATGTTCTGTTTGCTTCTATTACTTTAGTAGTCTCTTGGTGTATCTGGATTACAAGAAATGAATACAAACAGGTTGGAAAAGTTGTTTCTAAATACACTTGTTTCTTTTATATTAAAAGCTTTGTTTATAAATTGTTGAAATTTGGCAATTTTAAGTATTAAGTTAATATAGTGTGCAGAATATGTTTCATAAGTTTAATATTCCTCATGTGAGGAAGATTAAACCAGTGAAAGCTCCTGATAAAGGTGTTCTGAAAATTAATATTGACGGCAGTTGGTCTCAGGCAGCTGCTGGTATAGGTGGTATTTGCAGGGATTTTGTTGGTAAATGTATTTATTGGTTCTCTGCTCCTGTTGTAGCCTCTTCCCCGATTATAGCTGAAGCTGAAGCTGTTGTTGTTGGGTTAGAATTTGCGATAAGGTGTGATGATAAGGTGTGATTTGAGTTATATTAGCATTGAAATGGATTCTATTGACTTGTGGAATTATTGTTGTAGGAAGAAGGATTATCCTTGGAACCTTATTATCCAGTTGAAGGGAAACTTTGCTTAATTGAATTTTGTACATGTGTGTTGGCTATTTATACACCGTGAAGGAAATAAATGTGCAGATTGGGCGGCAAGGAAAGGCTTGAAGTCCCAAGAAGTCATTTTTTCTAATAAGGTACCTCTGGATCTTGCTCGGCTGATTAAGGTCGATAATGTTAATATCACTTTTATTCGTGTTAAAAATTGCTTTTTTTTCCCTGATTTTTGTTTGTTAGAATGTGGACAAAAGTCCCCAGGTTTTTGCTTTTTTTTTTTTTTTGTGTATGAGCTGTATGGGTGTTTTGAGGAACTATTGACCACTCTCCATATTGTATTATCTTCCTTGATGAAAAAAATTTCCTACATAATTATTTAAAAAAATTATAAGTACAATAATAATTAATATGAATTATTATATATGTTTTACCTCCCTCAAATAAATAAAAAAATATATTTTTTCATCTTATTTTTTATTTTTAAATTTGACTTCTTACCCTTTATAATGCAAAAAATAATATTGATATTTTAATTTGGACACAATATTTATTTCAAGTATTTTTCCTTAAAATAATCTCAATGACTGAGATTGTTTAATAGTTGTTCATATTCATTGAAATTTAATGGCTTGTTTTTTTATGGGTGATAAATTTACTTAAGTTTAGCATATATAGCATGTTTCGTAGATTATAATTNCTTGTAGCCTCTTCCCCGATTATAGCTGAAGCTGAAGCTGTTATTGTTGGGTTAGAATTTGCGATAAGGTGTGATTTGAGTTATATTAGCATTGAAATGGATTCTATTGACTTGTGGAATTATTGTTGTAGGAAGAAGGTTTATCCTTGGAACCTTATTATCCAGTTGAAGGGAAACTTTGCTTAATTGAATTTTGTACATGCGTGTTGGTTCTTTATATACACCGTGAAGGAAATAAATGTGCAGATTGGGCGGCAAGGAAAGGCTTGAAGTCCCAAGAAGTCATTTTTTCTAATAAGGTACCTCTGGATCTTGCTCGGCTGATTAAGTTCGATAATGTTAGTATCACTTTTATTCGTGCTAAAAATTGATTTTTTTTTTTCTGATTTTTGTTTGTTATAATGTGGACAAAATTTCCCAGGTTTTTTCATTTTTTTTTTTTTTTTGTGTGAGCTGTATGGGTGTTTAGAGGAACTATTGACCACTCTCCATACTGTATTATCTTCTTTGATGAAAAAAATTTCCTACAGAAATAATTAATATTAATTATTATATATGTTTTACCTCCCTCAAATAAATAAAAAAATATATTTTTTGTAGAGATACTCATCCTATTTTTTATTTTTAAATTTGACTTCTTTCCCTTTATAATGCAAAAAATAATACTGGTATTTTAATTTGGACACAATATTTATTTCAAGTATTTTTCCGTAAAATAATCTCAATGACTGAGATTGTTTTATAGTTCATATTCATTGAAATTTATGAGGAATGATCCCCATGGCTTGTTTTTTTATGGGTGATAAATTTACTTAAGTTTAGCATATATAGCATGTTTCGTAGATTATGATTTAAGTACATATAAAATTGGTGAGGCTGATTGTGATTGATTGATTGATTTATTTGTCCATTTCTAATTTCACTTTCACATGTGTTCCATCTGGTTGTTGAAGATAATTTTTTCCCCTCTTTTTTCAATTGTTGATGAGATTGGCAATGATGGTAGAGATAAGCTTTCATCTTTTTTTTTCTTTTTTTGTTTTTTGGGTCATGAATTTGTTTCTAAAATCGCTTGTCAATTACAAATACCTAAAGTTTGATCTAAGAATGGATTAATTAGGTTTGACTTTAGCAAACTTAATCTCAATAAAAAAAGATAGTTTATGTCTTTTGTTTAGAATAAATTTTCAACACTATTCATGAATAAAAGGTGCTATCCTTCATCAAGGTATTTGGGTCTAAGAAATTTTTGGGGATTCACNCATGCATGCAAACTTAATCTCAAGTGTTTTTAGTTTCTATTGATCTAAGAATGGATTAATTAGGTTTGACTTTAATCTAAGAATGGATTAATTAGGTTTGACTTTAGCAAACTTAATCTCAATTAAAAAAGATAGTATATGTCAATAAAGAGAATTTTGTTTAGAATAAATTTTAAATACTATTCATGAATAAAAGGTGCTATCCTTCATCAAGGTATTTGGGTCTAAGAAATTTTTGGGGATTCACATATACCATAAAACTTATTTGTATTTTATAGATCTAATGCATAAATATTAACATTAATCTATATTACACAAAAAATGTATCATTTCATGCATATATTTTGATGAGATTTAAACACTAATAGAATGTGTAAATAAGTATAAAGTTTAAGTACTAAATATTTAAGTATCTTTGGATTTGTGGGGTATATATATATATATATCCCTTGAAAATATTTTGATAAATATTTGCTCAAAATATATAATTAGTATTTATATACTTCTAGAAAATATATTTGATCAAACATGCATCTTCATGCAACTTTTGATTTAAAAGCTATCATAATTAAACTTATGACCATTCAACATACTGTTTTTGCAAATTTATAGTCAAAATGAGCACTTTAATGAGATAAACCCAATAACATTAAAAAGATTTGATCTATATTTAAACAAATCAAGATAAAGAATTTAAAACGTAGTCGACCTTGATGAAAGTGTAATTTTTTTTTTGAATCTTATTATTTATGATCAAATTGATTGTTTTGACGAGAGGACTGTAATTCCAATTCAAGATCAGTATGATGCTTAAGTTTTTAAAGAATTTATAATATGATCAATTTGAGTCATCCAATTGTGAGTTCAGGAACATTTTTGCTAGCTAAATAAAATACCATTATCAATAATTATAGATAAAACTCATTCTTCATATGAGATGATCAAGAATTAAGCTTGTAGAAATTTTAGAGATTTGGAGAACTATAAACTCCACCCGGCACTTATCACTTACAACCATAGGAAATAACCCCATCATCTTAATGTCATTATTCGATTGTTATAATATGATTGTCATTGCCTAAATATCACCACTTGACCACCATAGCTCAATATTATTATTCCACAATCTTCATCCAACCACCCAACTATTATTATCCGACTATTGCGCTCAACTAGCATTACCAAACCACTAACATTATCCCTCCATTACTTGCTACTTTGCTATACTTAAAAGAGACCAAATTGGAGTAAATTACNCCTTCAAAGCATTTCAGGCTTCAAGTTTTTAGTGTCATTGTTAGGGAACAACATTAAATTTTCATTTCAAGGAGATTTTAGTTAAACGATCAGCATTTAGATTCAAAACTTATAGTGTCACATTTTTATTATATTTGATATGCATTTTTTGTGTTAGAAAATAAAAAAAAATGTTAGTGTTTTCTATTTATGTTATTATACATATTCACATTTTATCTTATTTTTGCTATTTGTGTTAATTCATATAGTTGTACCCCTTGGGTTTGTTTATATGACCTTTATTGTAATATCAAGAATTGACAAATGTCTTTACTTATGAGCTAGTTGAAACATAAAATACTAAGCACAGTTTGAAATGTGAAATAATACTTAATACAAGCGAGTTGATTAATTCAACATTTTAGCAAGGTCAAATGAACTTGGAATTGTACAGAATATTCCAAAACCGTTAAGAGTCACTCCTTGAACATCTTTGTAAGATTTTGGATATTTCATGGGACATTTGGGCTTACTATGATTTGTTAAGGAAAATCATCGTCAAAATATAATAACCACCAAAAACAAAAGAAACAAAATGAAAGTCATAAGGATCACCAAGATATGATTCAAACCCTTTAAATTAAAGCACATTAATGAGAAGTATCCTATTATAACTTAACCTATAGTAATACTCAATGCTCAGGGGTATAAGTCTTGGATACAATGCTCAAACCCGTTTAAGCAATTGGGGATATTTAAAATATGGCCACATGTGGATCATAGGGCGGGTGTGAGTTGGAGGTTTTCGTGGTATAAACAATGATGAAAAAGACATCTAGGTATGCAGGATAGTGGAATAGTTGTATCTCCTAAACCCTAAGACCTCGTGAGGGTGCATGATTGATACTACTATTTACCAACATTTGGTAAAGGCCTTCCCTTACTCTCATGGGTTATTGGTTGTTTTAGCCCAGTAGTGTGAATGACTCATGAATTGTCTAATTTACAAAAATACGTGAACATATAATACAACATATTTTCGAATAACAATTATATATTTTACCTGCTAAAAGAAAAACTTAAATTATTTATATGTATGACAAACTACAAATTTTTTTAGTGTTATTTTTGGCAAGTTTGTGTGTCAATTACATAGACATGGCTGAGGGTTACCATCCCTTGATTACCTCGATGATAGTCTTTTACCTTATGTTGGGTCTCATATACATGATGCTGATGGTTGCCTACGGATGTCCTTCAAGAAATTGGTATGGCTTTGGTCCTGATTTTGAGTCCCCCCCACAAATTAAACTCTTACACCTTGCTCTGATCTTTTGTATGTGCTATTTAACTTGATCCACCTGCTCATGTTTCCTCATGTTTTGTTTAACTTATTTACATTTGCATGTTATGTTTATATTGCTAACTTTTTAGCAGTCGCGTCGAAGGAGGCAGGTATGTGCTATTACTTTTCTTTTACTGTACCTTACAACATGTTTTGTTTATGCATAAGTTAATATTTCTGCAAAGACCAGTAGCCACCTGCTCAAAAGGAACCCTACATCAAGCTCCAAGACCCAAAAAGAATCACAAATTCAAACATAAACCCTAAATATGAAACCATCACTATAAAAAGTTCATAATGAGCTACAGTAGATGGAGGGCGACTTCAAATGATGATCAAAACCCAATGGTGAAGCATATTTACCTTTACCAAATCTTCCATACTCTCAAATAATACAAACCCTTAGGATTTCAAGGTCATTCATCTAGTACGACGTAAATTCTCATTTTATCTTTAAGACTTTGCACAATCATGTAGAGTAATACCAGTCTTAACTTTTTTTAGGATTCCGAGGTTGTTTTTTTGGTACAACGTAAACCCTTATATTTTCTTAGGCTATTTGTATGATTGTGTAATGCAAATGTAAACCCTAATTTTAAATAATTTACAGGAGTAAACATTCAAATAACATCATTCCCAAAATTTAAAGCCAACTAATAGGATAGTTTGGGAATCATTGAGATTCGCCTCAAACTTTGTGACATCCCCTATCTCTTGCTCCACTAGTCTCCGAAGTAACTATTCCTACTTGAGCCCTTCCCATTTGACTCTTTCTATAAACAACTGTGAAAACTTAACTTTAAATTCTTGAAGATGAAACCTCTAACCATTATCGAGAGTTTTCTTAAGCGACTTTAGTCGCTTAAGATGTAATTAACTATAGGGGCTCTCCCTTATATGGAACTAAGAACCTAGGTAATATAAAACTTATCTAATCTTTTTATTAGATATGGGCATTGTTTGTGACAAATTTTACATACTAAATGGATGTCATAATTTTTCTTAGTTTAAATGGTCGAGCCTACTAACAAGTGTTGTGCTTATCTTTCGGGTGGTGTATTACTTATGGTATTGTACTTAACTATCTAAACTATCAAATATATGGGAGCTGTTCAGTCTCATTTATTTCCAAAAAACAAAACACTTCTTTAAAAATTATAAAATTATATATATATTAAATTAAATTTATTTTTAAAACAAAAGATCAACCGACACTTCTTAGGAAGGAGCGTAATCCTATAGAGCTAGATTCTAAGCTTGAAAGAACTAGTGAGAAACTTACCAAAGTCATAGGTAAACATGCCCCACCTTCTCAAATAGTGCAAGGGGGACCACCACCATGTTTTTTCTTCAGAGACTTTAAAAGCATATATTAGAATAGTAGTTCTTCATATTTGTAGAGTTATTAAAAAAGATTACAATTAATACTCCATTGGCTAAAGCTTTAGAAAAAATATTCAGTCATGCCAAATTCATAAAACAAATCCTGAGCAAAAAAATATAAGCTAAAGGAATTTGAAATAGCAGTTTTAAGTAAATAATTAAATGTCAGTATTTTAAAGAAAACTACTTCAAAAACTTAAAATCCTGATAGTCTTACCAATCCTTCTATAACAGGGGATAATTTTTTTGGAAAATTTTTATGTGACTTAGGAGCTAGTGTCAGCTTTATATCATCCTCTATCCTTAGGAGATTAGGATTAGGTGAAGTCCACTATGGTGGGATAATTTTTCCTTGCGATTTTCATATTGGATATCAACCATAGATCATGAATGATTTCTATCTAAATGATAAGATACATCATTTAAAGAATAATATACTTCTGAGTGGTAGAAATATTACCTTAAAATGGATTTAACCATTTGGATGAGGAAAATCTTTAAGATTAATGGGATTTTCATTATCTAAGGGTTTATTTCTATCTTACAAGTGTAAGAAAGGATTTATTTTATTTTGTGGTTTGGTATCTAATAGAGATTTTTTTTTTTATTGGTGACAACCAAAGAACTCAAAGGATTTTCAATGATCAGATACAAAATTCAAAGAAAATAACATATCTTCTCAAAACATAAATATATTAACTTAGAATAGGTCTAATCATTCAGATAAAGAAAATCTTTGGATATGCAGAACTAGGATTCTTCCCTTACCTTACAGGTGTAAGATAAGGTTTATTTTAATTCTGGCGTATTATTTCTCTACAAGGGCAATCCCTCATAGGTAATTACATCTTTATAGCCAAGAGTGGTAAAGAAAATTCTTGATTAATGAGATAAGTTTAATTGCCTGAAATTAGACTTTCGTAATTGATGTGAAGGGTCTAAATTAGAGGAATTAAGTTCCAATAAAAGGGACTTACAGTCTGATGATGATGCGAAATAGGAAAGTCCCAAGATGTGGAGTGAAATTTGAAGAGATATTTGAAAGGGGCCCGATGTCGAGTTTGAATTTGTCAGATAAAATCAAAGGATAATTCAAGGATATTGGATTTGTTTTACTAAAATGGTTGGAAATTTTAAGCTAAGGATAAAGTCTAGTAAGAAAGGATTTCTAGATGAGAAATAAAGCTCTAAACACTTGTTGGCCACACTTTTATAAGAATCTACCTTAAATTGACATCGATGAATAAGACATGTCTTGAGCCGTCCACATTAGCTTAGGATCCCCAAAGACTCTCTTAGAAGTCTTACTTATCACCATGATCATTAAATCCATCTTGGGGAAGAGGTCTACCAACATTGACCCCTTTAACCCACCCGGGTTTCCCAAACCCTAAAAGTTGGATTAAACTCTAGAGTGCACCTTTTCATCCCAAGTTTTAGTGACACCCTAGACTGGTCAAGTCAACAATAACAAACCCTAATTTGAATCAATTTTGACTAAATTGACTCCTTCACCCTACCTGAACCTAATGGTCACCACCTTGACCATTTGGTCAACCCTAGACCCAATAGTCACCACATTGAACATTTGGTCAACCCCTGGACTTTATTGGTCAGCCTTGGTCAATTGGTCAAGCCCAAACCACCATGGCCAACCTATTGGGCTAATGACCATTCTATGATCCATTTGGTCAATCGTGGGACCCAATTGGTCAAAACTGGTCAATTGGTCATCTCTACATCATCTTTGTCAACCTATGGTTTTATAGCCTAATTTCACTTAATTAATTAATTAATTATTTATTTAATTAAAGGAAGACGAAATAAAAAACTATTAAGCTTAAATTTGAAACTTTTTAACAATTCATCCAAGCCTAACCTTATGGCAACCCAAGCCCATGCATGACATCCAAACCTAAATCTAACCCATGACCCATTGTTATTGGGTCACCTATGGCCCTATAAAACCCATCATGACATACCAAACCCATGGAACACATCAAGCCACCTAGGGAGCCATTATTTTTGACCAAACTAAAAAATCATCATGATAGGAGGAGAATATGGCATCAATCATTAATTCCACCTCACCTCTCTTTAGATCAAGGTGGATTAATCAGACTAGCTCACTCCTGAGGTGCCTATCTGCCTCAAATCTTTCCAATGGGAGAGAAGCCATGCTTTAGCCAAGTTAATCAACATGATTAAGTTCATGATGAGCACACCATAGGGAAGTGAAGATGTGTTATCTTCAGCCGAAATCTCATCTACTAAACTCCCTGAGCCACCACCGACATCCTCCAATCAATCCTAAGCTCGGCCAGGTCCTTTAATGGCCATTTAAAGCCATGACCGAGAGCTCTATCTAGAAGGAGAACCATTGATAGAATCCCCAAATCTTGTTTCGCTCAATAACAAAATCACTCCCCATCCTATAAGCAACCAATCCCCAATAGTTTCAGCTTTTAAAACCCTAGAGGAGCCCTAATTTACACCCCAAATCCAAGACATACTTTCAGGTAGACATAAACCCCTCCAAAACCTCAATCCAATTCTTCCAAAAGCTTTCCCAAGCTCCAAGAAGAAGAACCCAATCAAAATTGAATTATCCCAAAGCCTCTAACCTACTGCTAGCTGAAACTGTGACACCATTTCAACAAGGATATACTCCTACCTCATTTTGCTTCAAATTAAATCAAGGAGGAGCTTCACAAGGTCTCTACCAACCCCAATTGAGGCCAAACCCATGGAACACATTAAGCCACCTTGGGATACACTCCTACTCGATTTCGTAAGGTCTTCGCTTTGTAAACCCCAAAAATCCTTTTAGGTTTGGTGTTTATGAAACAAAGTTTGATACCATGCTTGATACACCGTATGGATATGTTCCCATCACTTTGATGAAGCTTTAGAAACAAAAATCACCAATTTTAATAAAGAATATGTGGAGATCTTATGCCTTCAATACGAACGGCTAGCGGTTAATCGTCTCGTGGGGATGATAAACTGATGTCGTTCATTTCCGTGTATTGGAATAGACGACCACGATTAAGTCAAACTGACGCATTGTGAAAAGGGAAGCACTGGATCGTTGCCACCGCAGGTGCTTGAGTGGAAAGGCCCACGGATCATAACACTCCGTGTGACGCTTCGAAGGCTCTGAGGATCTAGTTGGCACCATGCTGGATAAATAGGAAAATATGATTTTTATATTTAATTAATTCCAAAAAATACTCAAAATCATTAAAAAATTCATAACTTTTCAAAAGAAAAAACATAGAAATAAGAGAAAAATACCGCTGGATTCAGGAAAATAAGGAGAAAATGATAAAAATAAAATTGAGAATTAATGTATTGAATTTAATTTTTAATTAATTAATTAATCACCGTAGTAATTTAATTATTATAAATTTAAAAATGACGAAATTCACTAGGACTAACTTTTCTGTCCTTGGGAGTATCTTTGATTTTTTCAAGGCTAGGAAAAATCCCTAAATTGAAGTTCAACAATTTTCACAAAATTTTGTAATTATTTTTAAAAATAATTATAAAAAAATTAGAAAATTAGACATTGGTTGGAAAATTTAGGGTAATGAACTTAAACTCTAAAATAATAATTTCTAGCCTTTGAAAAATTTGAAATTACAATTTAGACATTAAGTGTAAAATTATAAATTTTAAAATTTACATTTTGGTTCCAAAATTTCCACAAACTCGATCATTTTCCTTAAATTGATTATTGTGATCAATCTAATTCTAATCTTTAGGTTTAATTCATCTTAGGCCTAAATAAACCCTAAGCCTTAATCAAGTTAGGCTTAATCACGACCTAAACCCTTAAGCCTTAATCAATTTAAGCTTAACTATATAATTTAACCAATTAAGTCTTACTTAAATTAGGCTTAATAAAGTTTAAAACCTAGTTAGGTCTAAACCTAATTAGACCTACTTAATCTCCTTAAGCCTTACTTACATTAGGGTTAAGTAAACTCAAACCATAATTACATCAAACTCTAATTAGACCTATTTAATCTCCTTAAGCCTTACTTACATTACGCATAAGTAAAATTAAACCCTAATTAAATCTAACCCTAACTAGACCTAATTAATCTCCTTAAGCTTTACCTAAATTAGGCTTAATCCATCTTAAACCTAAATTAAGTCTAACCTAACTTAGACTTAGTTATCTATAAAACCTTTAAAAAATAGGTTTAATCCACCTTAAGCCTTGCCTAAATTAGGATTAAATTCATTTAAACCTTAATTAAGTCTAATCCTAATTTGAATTAATTAAATCTTAAGCTTTACTTACATTAAGCTTAAGTATATACTAAACCTTAATTAAGTCTAACCCTAATTAAACTTAATTAAACTTTAAGCCTTACTTACATATGCTTAAAACAACTTAAACCCTAATTAAGTCTAGCCCTAGTTAGACTTAAATAAACCTTAAGCCTTACTTACATTAGGCTTAAATCAACTTAAACCATAATTAAGTCTAACCCTGATTATACTTAATTAAACCTTAAACTTTATTTACATTAGCCTTAAATCAACTTAAAACCCAATTAAGTCTAACTCTAATTAGACTTAATTAAACCTTAAGCCTTACTTACATTAGCCTTAAATCTACTTAATTAAGTATAACCTTAATTAGACTTAATTAAAATTTAAGCCTTACTTACATTAGGCTTAAATTAACTTAAACCCTACATAAGTTTAACCTTAATTAGACTTAATTAAATTGTAAGCCTTACTTACATTAGGATTAAATCAACTTAAACTCTAATTAAGTATAATGCTAGTTAGACTTAATTAAACCTTAAGCCTTAGTTATATTAGGCTTAAATCAACTTAAACCCTAATTAATTCTAACTCTAATTATACCTAATTAAACTGTAAGCCTTTTTTTTACATTAGGGTTAAATCACTTAAACCCTAATTAAGTCTTAACCCTAATTATATTTAATTAAACCTTAAGCCTTACTAAAATTAGGCTTAAATCAACTTAAACACTTATTAAGTCAAACCCTAATTAGACTTAATTAAACCTTAAGCCTTACTTACATTCGGCTTAAGTCAACTTAAACCCTAATTAGACTTAATCAAATATTAAGCTTTACTTACATTAAGCTTAAGTATGCCTTAAAACTTAATTAATACTATCCCTAATTAGACTTAATTAAACCTTAAGTCTTACTTACATTCGGCTTAAGTCAACTTAAACCCTAATTAAGTTTAACCCCAATTAGAATTAATCAAACCTTAAGCTTTACTTATATTAAGCTTAAGTTTGCCTTAAACCCTAATTAATTCTAGCCCCAATTAGACTTAATCCAACCTTACGCTTTACTTACATTAAGCTTAAGTATGCCTTAAACCTTAATTAAGTTTAATCCCAATTAGACTTAATCAAACCTTATGTTTTATTTACATTAAGCTTATGTATGCCTTAAACCTTAATTAAGCCTAACCCATAATTAGATCTTAAGCTTTACCTACATTAAGCTTAAGTATATTTTAAGCCTTAATTAAGTATAAAATATATCAAACTTAATTAACCCAAATTCTTAGGTTCAACCCATATTGGACCTAGCCCAAATCCTTAAGGTCAACCTAAATTGAACTTAAGTCACCATAAAACCCTTAGGCTAAACTTAAATTGAATCTAACTCTTCTCAAAACTTAGATTCAATGTAAACTGAACTCAACATCTAAACTGAACTCAACTTGCCTAAACTTCTTTAGGCCTAATCTACATCGGACCTAAACTTGAAGTCTAATCTAAATTAGACTTACCCAAACTTCCTTAAGGTCCAACCTACATCAAACCTAAACTTTAAGTCTAATCTACATTAAACTTAATCAAATTACCTTAGGTTCTACCTAAATTGAACCTAAGTGACATTATACCTTATGTTCTACCTAAATTGAACCTAAATCAATTCATACCTTAGGTTCTACCTAAATTGAACCCAAGTGACATTAAACCTTATGCTCGTAATGGTGGGACAACTTTTCAACCTTTGTATTCAAGAGAGAAATCTTGCCTTCAATCTTCTCAAGTTTTTCCATGAGGCCCTCCAGACTTAATGCAAGATATCCATTGAAGTATGCTTGAGCATCCTTATTCACCAACTTCTTTTATTCAAATCTCCCATTGTCATTGCTCTCCATGATCTCTCAAATGAAATTCTCACTGTCAAATCTCTTTAGAATATTTAGGAATGTCGTAGTGATACTTCAAATCCCATTCTAGGCAATTGTACATAGAGGAAGAAGAAAAGAAACTAACTGTTTGGCGGTTTTGAGGAGTTATTAAAACTATGGTGCTATAACACTAGATCTGGCGCTATAGCACTAGATCTGGCGCTATAGCACCAAACCAATATACTCAATTCTCAGATTTCTTTCTTCCACACATCAATTCCTTTAATATAATAATTTTTTGTGCCTACAAAATCATATAAGAATCAATAGAACTCATCACAACAACAATTCAAATCCAAATCACACCGATAAATATGGGTTGCCTCCCACAAAGCGCTTGGTTTAACATCGTCAGCCCGACATAACTATTGTTTTACTTAAGGTTAACCCAACATTAGGATCACTTCAAATGTAGGACCCTTTCCACTCATGTAAGCTTTTAATATGTGTCTATTTACCTTAATCAGTCTCCAAATTTTTGGATCTTCAATATCAAAATCTCCATATTAACATGCTCTTACCATAATAAATGGTCCTCATCACCTGGATTTAAGTTTTCCTAGAAATAATTTCAATCTCGAATTATAAAACAATACTTCTTTCCCATGCTCAAAATGCTTTTTCAGAATCTTTTGATCATGCCTAAATTTCATTTTCTCCTCATAAATTTGGCAATCTCATAAGCATCATTTCTCAATTCATCAAGCTCATTTAATTGCAGTAATCACTTATCTCCAACATCTTTCAAAGTTTAATTAAACTATTTAATTGCCAGTAAGCTTTATGTTCCAACTCAACTGGCAAGTGACATGCTTTTTTGTATATGAGCCTATATGGTGTTATTCCTATAGGTGTTTTATAAGCAGTCCTATAGGCCCATAAAACATTATCAAGTCTAGCAGACCAATCAGTCCTTTTAGGATTTACCATTTTTTCTAATATTTTTTTAATTTCTTGATTGGATACTTCTGCTAAACCACTGGTCTGATGATGAAAAGTTGTGGCAATACGATGCTTAATCCCAAATTTTTGAGCTAATGTTTCAATCATTTTATCCTTGGAATGACTTCCCACATTTTTAATAATAACTTGTGGCATTCCAAATCTTGTGAAAATATTCTTTCTTAAAAATTTTGCTACGCTTTTAGCATCACATCGTGGTGAAGCAACCACTTCAATCCATTTAGAAACATAATCTACATCTATTAAAATATAAGTCTTTCCAAATGATGGTAAAAATGGTCCCATGAAATCTAATCCCCAAACATCAAAGATTTCAACCTCAAGAGTAAAATTTAGGGGAATTTCATTTTTTCTTGAAACATTGTCTACTCTCTGACATCGATCACATATTTTTTATTGAAAGTTGGAAAATGGGCTAAGAAAGTTAGCTTTTGGAATCTTGGGGAGAGAAAATTTTCCTTTTAGAAGGACATTTAGTCTATGGAAGACTTAGCTAGCTTTTATAAAGAATATACTAAAAAATTTAAGGTGGATGATTGTTGTAATGGTGATAATTAGGACTAGGATGTTCTTCACAAGCTGATTAGTCGGAAAATGGCTTTCTCTATTTCCAAGATTCCAATTATTAGGTTTCACATAGAAAAATTGAATACCATATTTTCTAGTTTTATTTATATTACTAAAGCCATCTATAACCAGTTACACTCTTGAGGGAAAGTGGATTGGGGGAAATCTATTTGGTGCAAACTACTCTCACTTTCCATGTTTTTTTTTTCTATCTGGATAGCATATTAAAATTTACTTCCCAATAATTATTTAGCGAAACTAATAGGTTTGTGAATCCCTTCTCAATGTCTATTATGTAGAATGGAGGAGGAGACTTTCATTTGCCTCTTTTTGAGCTGCACTTATACTATGAATATATGGAATGCTCTTGGTGGTTTATTTGGCTTTCAAATCCTTATTTATGGTTGGAAATGTTTAGAGAAATGCAAAGCTTCTTGAAATCAAAGTAATCATGTTTATAACATTGCTTTGTTGATTCCTTTCATCTCCACGTGGTTTAAATGGATGGTTAAGAATTCTTTTAAGCATGAAAATTTAGTAATTAAGGAGAATAATGTGGTGGCTAATATCATTACATATATACATAAAATTGCACTCCTTGGTAATGATAATACTAACTTCTTTGTAGTGTAGTTTACTTTAATGTTGTTGTTAGTGGTAATGGAAGAAAGAATTTTGTTAGTTTTGTTCAACGGGTGCTTTGGAGAAGGACGTGCAATCCTTTGATCAAGGTTAACACTGATGGAAGTTGGTAAAATGCTAAAGCTGGTGTTGGTGGTGTGTTTATGGATCAACAGGTAAATGCTAATGTTTTTTTTTCCTCCTTGTGTTGCTAACGATGCCTTGGAAGCCAAAGTCTGGGCTATCTGGTTGGCTGTCAAATTGTATATGATCTTCAAACGAAATTATCTACATGTTAAGTTGAACTCTTTGGAATTGTCTGAGATTCTTCAGGGGAAGAAACCTTCTCCTTGGTATTTGTTATTATGTGCTAAAAGAAATCATTCTCTTGCTAAAAACATGAACATTCTATGGAGCTACATAAACAGTCCTTCCAATCTGCTTGCTAAAATAGGAGTGTCTTCAGAGAGTGTTGTGATTGATGTGGTGCCTCCTCTCCCAGTTGAACTTTTGCTTCATGGTGACATTTTGAATTTACCTTACTTAAGATGTAGATCTCCTTCTTTTTTATTTGGGTTTGATTGACATACTTGTATTTTGGAATTTTATTTTGTATTGTGTTGTAATTTGGAAGTGGAGCCTAGGCTTGAGCGAGTTGTATTTTGGGGTTGATTAGTATGATCCACTTCCATACTTTTAAACCTCTTTTGATAGCAATAAAATTACGGGTTTTTCTAATAACGTATTGCCCGATGTACGTCAATAACACGAATCTAAGATTTTGTAAAAGATTGATTCCTTAAACTTAATCAAACTTAGATCTAAAAAAAAATTAAGTTAACCAGTAGCATTGTTAATAATTAATGATAAGAATATGCCAATCTAATAAAATATTAATTATGTTTTAAGTTTTGAATAACTAGTATCATGATTAGCACAAAATAATTAGCACTAAATGAATTGTTAGGATTTTTAGATACTAATTACAGTTCTAAGTTGTTATTAATTTGTTTTTTTTATGCACGAAATAATTATGGTTAATTTGATTTTAATAGCTGCTAACTAATCATCCATAATTAGTTATAATGTAATTTGGGATAAATAATTAATATATTTATTATCCTAATTTAAGTAACAAACGTGAACAATTTTTTTTTTCGTTCGGTTAGTTAAACGTACCAAACACGAACAGTGATGCATTCATTCGTGTCTGAGTCGTTATTGTTCGAAATATAAAATAAATTAAAATAATTATATATAAAGAATTTATGTTATTTTAAAAAATTAAATTTTATAAACTATAATATATAATAAATTAATAATAATAATAATATATTAACATATTATGTTAGTAATATACTTATATAGATATTATATATTTATATAATATAAGTTATATAATTAATATAATATATTATTTTTATATATTAATATTAGGGATGTCAAACTGGCTCGTCATTCACGAATAGCTCGTGTTCGGCTTGTTCGTTAAGAAACAAACACAAACAGTGACTTCATGAACAATTTCGAACACGAACTTATTTCAAACAAACTAAATTTCAAACGAACCGAACTCGAACACAAGATCTATTCATACGTGTTCGGTTCTTTTACACCCCTAACTTTGATTCATGTCATGCATTCCTCATATATTTACATATTTTTTAAATACCTTAAATTTCATATTTACATACAAATCACTTAAATATTTAACATCACATAAAAATATTATTATCATTAATTTAAAAAAAAAAAAAAAAAGTAAAATACTTATTTTCATATGTATATGTTTATAAGAACAAAGTGTTGAAAATGGAAAATCAAACTTCAAGTGGTAGCTATCTATTGGCAATATTCTTTTTCTTTTACCTAATATAGCAAAATTAAGGAAAATTTATATACATACCACTCAATTCTTATGTATTTACATATATGCCATCTAAACTTCAATCTGGCTATTTGATGATTATGAAATATTTGATGTGATAAGAAAAATTTAGGTGGTTTAAATATAAAAAAAATAAAATTTAAATATTTGATACGTAAATATATAAGAATTTGGTGGTATGGATGCAAATCACTCAATGTGAGGGTAATGTAATATCCGTGTAATCTACTTGTAACCTACCTGTAACTAGTAAATTTCACGTCTATATTTTTAAATTACAGATAGATTACAGAAAAATTATAGGAGATATAATGCGGATATATCCCTCAATATCCTCCTAAATAAATTTTTCTCTCCCATTATCGAATACGTGAGTCAATAACTCTGACACGTGCTACAATTGGGGATGCAACGAGATGCAAACTGAAAGAATCTTCTTTAAATTTTCTCCATATTGGCTTCATGCACGTTGGGAAGCACGAGGCCACAAGGTGGATGACAGCAAAGGCAAACTTTTTCTTAAGTGAGTGGGACCCACTTCGTCACTTCATTATGAGCTGTCAATAAAGGCCAAGCTCCGGACCTTATATATATTATTATTACTAATTATTATTATTATTATTATTATTTATTTATTTATTTATTTATTTATTTATTTATTTATTTACATTTTGATATTTTATGGAAAAAAGGGGATAATGTCAATGCGTTGAAATTACATGCCAAAAATTCACGTGGATTCATGTGCAGTTAGGTTTGGCAGGGAATTCTTTTTATCTTTAAAGAAATGTGGCTGTCTTGCTACCTTCATGGCTCGTACCCCCAACCCCACTCCCCTCTGTCTCTCTTTATAGGCATATCCCTTTGATAAGAAAATTCACCATTAATCTAATATGTGTAGTCGTGACTTTGACAGTTTTGTCGTAAATCTTCTTAGTCCCGGGTTCGAATCCTAGCTGAATCCTGTCTGCGCCAGGTTCAAATCCCAGCTGGATCGAATTAGTACATATGGAGGATCGGTGTATAAGATACTAAGATGAAAAATTTGCTTTCAATACTTATTCTATTATACATACACACACATATATTTTTTTTTATATAAGAAAAGGCATAGGCTATTAGATAGTATACATGTTTTTTAAAAGGAATGGACGGAAAGACCACCCCTAATGCGCCTAACTAGTCTAGTACCAGCCCATAGGCAATGGGGGATTCGAACCCTATACCAAAGGGGACTTATAACGGACAAAATCGATATTCTACCAACTAATCTAGAAACACGACGCATATACAGGTTTCCTCATGGCTCGTATGAAGGACTTATACACGTTATGCATGGCTAATCATTTACTGGAAATCCTTTTTGCTTTCTCGGTTTGGAGCTTACCCTTCTGGAAGAATGTGGTTTGCAAATTTTTTAGCATGTTTCGATGGGGGGGATTTTGGCCTCCATTATTTCTGGGTGCGGCTATGTTTTATTTGGAGTCTTTTGGTTTATTCCTTCATGAAGGGAAGTTTTGGTAAAATTTTGGTTTCCTGGATTGAAGTAGCTAAGCATGGGGGGATTTGCGTTCTTCATTGTTGTGGCCATTTCCTTTCTAGCTATTCCTTCATATATATATATATATACACCCTTCTAGTTTTCTTCTTGTATATGCAGGTTTCTCTGTGCTTGATCAGGTCGATGCGGGATTTTGCTCAAACAACTTTGGATCGAGCCTTCAATCCCACCGAGATAGGATTTGTTGGAGCTGCTCTGATGTCTTCTTTCCTCTTTTCAAGATGTTATGTTGGCTTTACTGTGGATCTTCCTCTGCTTCTATTTAACATATCTCTTTTGGGGCACTTGTATTTTGGGCTTGAAGTTTCATTTTATTTTTGCTTACTTTTTTACGTCGCATTGTACTGTGGATTTTGGAACCCATAGGTTGACGATCTACTTTATTTTGATGTTAGATAGGGATCCACTCCACTATCCGCCCATATTTTGTAACATTTTTAAGTATTAACGCGTAAGGAGTCACGAGTCGCTCTCATATATATATATATATATATTGCTTATATTAATTGGTAATCAAATCTAGAAAAATATGATTACAATGTTTTTTTTTTATTATTTTAATCATTCTTTAAGTTGCGGCTAATACTTATGTGATTAAAATAATATTTTAATTAAAAAAAGCTATTTAATTATTTGTTTATTACATTTGTTATTATAATATTAAATTAAATTTTGTATGCCTCAAATTCATATTTCAGCCCGCAATATTTGAAAAACATGTAATATTCTTGAGCAATTTGTCTTTTTTAAAATAACTACATTTTTCACCATAGATCTATCAATTTTTCACTCATCCTTTTTGCTTTGGCAAATAAAAGTTGGCTTCAAAATTAGAAAAATAAGATTTGTGAAGAACATAGCAAGGTTGGCCCATCATCCCTTTTAAGGCCTAGGAACAATAGGCCATGAGCTTTAATGGAATAAGGCAAAGTCACATAAGGGCTTGTGGACTATGTGGAGGTAGAAGAAGCCCTTTTTAAATTAGCTGTAATTCTATTTAAATTAGACTATTAAATCATACATATTTTAGTTGTAATTCTATTTAAATTAGCTGGGAACTTAGGATAAGTGAAATATATATAAAATATATATATAGACACACATGTGTGTGTGTGTTTATTTGGATTTATAGAGAGAATTTGATTTTATAATTATTATAGCTTTACAATGAAAAATCTTTGAAGAAAGTAGCACTTACAAATAAATTAACTTCGTATTTCTTAATATAAGTCATTTGAGATGAAATGATCATTGATCATATTATCTTCATAAATTAGTATTGTTGTGAGCTAAAAATATATATGAGAGAAGTCGCAGTTGAAATTCTTACATATTTATTTTCTTAAATTTTTCTAGTAAGAGGTTGAATTTTTAAAAGCTGAGTTGTGTCAAGCGGGCAAAATGTTTGCTAGTCTTATGCTTGTTGATTATGATATAAGATTTACGTAAGAGTTTTAAATGATAATTTAAATGTTTTTTAGGCTATCATCACTGAAACAAAAAAAAAAGTCATCATAAAGTTCAGGATTGAACAAAATTAAAGTCAATCTTACATGATATAATAGTCACCTTATTGAGTTGCTTGATGAACTTAGTTGATAACTCTACAGAAGATAATGAGATGAAGACATAGATCAATCATCTAAAAGAGAAAAGTATTGTAAACTTCTTGAATGAATTAGCTCTCCATAATGTCGAGTTCATATTACACCAGTTTCTTCAACTTTAGAGTAGTATTATTTGTTGACCAAAAGCTTCATACTATACTAAAAAAGCTTTGGAATATCATTGTGCTACACATTAAGTAATGCTCTATTCTCTTTGATCTATTATCTAGATTTTTTTTTCTTTGTGTAATTGATATAGTATTTTATTAAAAGTTTATTTTATTTTTTTTTATAATTCTTATTTTTTACACCTATACTTCAACAATATATTATTAGTATTATTGATAAATTCATTACTTTTAAAATGAATATTTACATATATAAATTTATATATCTAGCATATGAATTTTAACATTTAAATATATAATAATTAAATCATTAACATCAAGTCAAAAATATTACTAATAGTAACCTTTATAAATTGGAATAAGACTTTTCATGTGTAAATTTTGATGTGATTATAATGATAAAGTGTTACAAACGTAAGTAACAACTTTTAGTTGTTAGATATGTAAATACATAATATTTGTGTGGTATGAATGTGAACATCATTTTCTAAAAAAGAGATTGTATTGATCTCATTTTAATGAGGTTTCTATCTCTTCCTCTCACCTTAGAACTTATAATCTAGCGTGATTCAGTGTTAGTTTGATTATAATGATAAAGTGTTGATTGACATTAGATTATTCAAACTAAAAATGAACTCCCATAAAACTTTGATGTGCCCCTAGCGTGTGTTGTTTTATGACAATTTAATTTCCTTTAAACGGCGCTAAAAACTTGACCTGACCTGATTTTACGCAGCAAATTAGCGTTCAAAAGATTATAAAAGTTTTGACCCAATTTATAATTGGCGGCTAATATATAAAATTGAAATGTTATAAAATATAGCAAACAGTTCACACACTATGGGTTCGACGCAAGTAAATATTGTATGCGCCAAATATGAGCAATTTTAATTTTCTATCCTGATTCAGTGTTATAGAAAATCATTGTATGCTCCCACTGTCCTTCCCCTGAAGCTAATGCTCACTTTAGTTCTTAAACTCTAAGACGAAATTGAGGATTTTAATTTGTCACCCTCAAATCTCCAATTCTACGCCCAACAATATATATATATTTCTCTATTTATTTGCACTTAACCCCATGAACTTCACCATACATGGAATTTGAATGTGGTTCCACTTTGTTGAGAATTACACCGCCCTCTCGAGTCTCAATGCAATTACAATGAATTTTAACACTACAACGGGCCCTTATTGTAATGTAAATGAAGTGCAAGTAAAAGTCATCACATTTATAATTAAAACTTCTTAACATGCATTTCAATATCCTAAACATGAATCGTACTCATTCCAAAAGAAAAGAAAGAAAAATAACGGCATAATCTTCTCATGCCACTATTTTCAAAAAAAGAAGAAAGAGTAAGAGAAACACATCACAAAGCACGAAGAAAACACAACGAAAAGTTTCATTAAATCAAAGCAAATCCACTATATAAGTGTTTACAAAATCATAAGATAATGAAGAACACAATACTTAGTTTTTTTTCCTAGAAAGAAAAATGAAAGTCTCTCCCATAAAGTCTCATGCTAATCCATAAAATGCTAGAACATTTCCTTACAGATTCTCTAAAAATCCCTTCACCAATCTCTCAAAAAAAATAGAAATCTACATTTCTACTTCTATTCTAAGATCTCAAAACATTCTCTACATTTTTCCACTCACACACACCACCTTTTTGTTTATAAGCCGACAAATTTCTCTGTTTAATATGAAAAATTAAATAGGTTTTATATTAAGTTGGGTTCGGAAAAGCTTCCTATAAGGGCAAGCCTTTATAGTTAATCGCATTTTAAATGACTGAAGTCACTCAAGAAAACTCTCGATAAAAATCAGGGGATATTATCTTCAAATAAGTCAAAGGAATAGGACTTTTCAAAGAGATCAAACAAATAGATGTGAAAGGAGAATGACTCAAATTTAGAATATTTTGAAAAATCCAAGGAAAGAGAGACTAGGGGATGTCATAGATCCGAAGGAGAACCTCAGTGACTTCTTAAGCTACCCTATGGTTCGACTTTAGTTTAGAGGAGAAATATTTAAGTGTTTCATCTTGCCAATTTTATTAGTTAGGGCTTATATTTGAATGAAAATATCACATGAATAGCCTAGAAAATATGAGGATTTAGGACGTGACGAACGACAATCTCGAAATCATAAAACAGGTTAGGGATTATATTGTATAACAGCCTAAAGATAAGTTTGAGGATTTATGTTGCATAAGCAAACAATCTCGAAGTCCTATGGATTGTTGTTTAATTTATAAAGAATGGTTCGGTTGATGTAGACATGTTCTGCTGTTGAAGATGGTTGTGTTGACCACAATGTTAGCTTCAAGCTCCTCGTCGTAATTCCTTCGAGATCAATGTTAATTTTAAGTGTACATGCAATTATTGAGTCAATGATCTGCTGTCGCGTACCTCCTATAAAACCAACTACTAGACTCCTACTCTAAGGTATAGTGTGTAAAAGAAACGATAGCAGATACAACAAAGGAAAACAGTGACAACACAGTATGTATAAGAACAGTAAAGCTTGCAGTATAAGAAAGCAGTAGAATTTACTATAGAGAAGAACAATAAGGTGTGTTGTAAAGTAAAGTGTTGTAAATGTAAAACAAACTTGTATACCTAGGAGGTCCGCTGCTCCTTTAAGTGTGGTTAATGTAGCAGATATAAGTATAGTGATAAAGTTTAAGAAACGGGTTAGCATGCATTGTATAAGTAAAAGTGAGCAACAAAAGAAACACCATCTAGAAAACTCGAGAAAAAATGACAAATGACCCACGGCGAAAAACTCAAGCAAAATAGTGAATGACAACTCAAAGAAGGTCATCAAAAACAAGAGAAGGTCTTGAAAAATGATCACAAGTGCTTTATCAAAAGCTCCAATAAAATCACACAAAAAAAACCTGAAGAGAGAAAACCACAAGCACTCGGGTCGAGGCTAGATATATATATATATATATATATATATATATATATATATATATATATATATACATACAC
>JXCR01149088.1:150858-194184 GCA_002079205.1 Phalaenopsis hybrid cultivar
TATATATATATATATATATATATATTACTTGATTGACATGTATACTTGCATGGATGGTTGTGCTTCAAAGCACTTACAACATGTTTTGTATTTCCTAAACCCGAGGACCTCGTCAGGGTGCATGATTGATACCATTATTCACCAACATTTAATAGAGGGCTTCCCTTGCTCTCATGTGTTGTTGGTTGTTTTAACCCATTAGTGTGACTAACTCATGAATTGTCTAATTTACAAAAATGCGTGAACATATATTACAACATATTTTCGAATAACACTTATATATTTTACCTGCTAAAATAAAAACTTAAATTATTTATACGTATGACAAACTACAAATTTTTTTAGTGTTATTTTTGGTAAGTTCGTGTGTCAATTACATAGACCTGGCTGAGGGTTACCATCCATTGATTACCTCGATGATAGTCTTTTACCTTATGTTGGGTCTCATATACATGATGCTGATGGTTGCGTACGGATGTCCCTCGAGAAATGGTTATGGCTTGGTCCTGATTCCGAGTCCCCCCACAACTTAAACTCTTACACCTAGCCTTGATCTTCTATATGTGTTATTTAACTTGATCCACCTGCTCATGTTTCCTCATGTTCTGTTTAACTTATGTACATTTGCATGTTATGTTTATATTGCTAACTTTTTAGCAGTCGCGTCGAAGGCGGCATGTATGTGCTATTACTTTTCTTTTACTGTACCTTACAACATGTTTTGTTTATGCATAATTTAATATTCCCGCAAAGACCAGTAGCCACCTGTTCAAAAGGAACCCTACGTCAAGCTCCAAGACCCAAAAATAATCACAAGTTCAAACATAAACCCTAAATCTGAAACCATCACTACAAAAAGTTCAGAATGAGCTACAAGTAGATGGAGGACGACTTCAGATGACGATCAAAACCCAATGGTGAAGCATATTTACCTTTACTGAATTTTCCATAGTCTCTAATAACACAAACCCTTAGGGTTTTAAGGTTATTCATCTAGCACGACGTAAATTCTCACTTTAACTTTAAGAATCTGCACAATCATGTTGTGTAATATAAGCCCTAACTTTTTCAGGATTCCGAGGTTGTTTGTTAGGTATGAAGTAAACCCTTATATTTTCCTAGCCTATTTGTATGACTGTGTAATGCAAATGTCAACCCTAATTTTAAATAATTTGCAGGAGTAAACATTCAAATAACATCATTCCCAAAATTTAAAGTCAAATAATAGGATAGTTTGGGAATCATTGAGATTCGGCTCAAAGTCTGTGACATCCCCTATCTCTTGCTCCACTGGTCTCCGAAGTAACTATTCCTACTTGAGCCCTTCCCATTTGATTCTTTCTATAAATAACCGTGAAAACTTAACTTTAGATTCTTGAAGACGAAACCCCTAATCATTATCAAGAGTTTTCTTAAGTGACTTTAGTCGCTTAATATGTAATTAACTATAGGGGCTCGCCCTTATAAGGAACTAAGAACCTAGGTAATATAAACCTTATCTAATCTTTCTATTAGATAGGGGAATTGTTTGTGACAAATTTTATAGACTAAATGAATGTCATAAATTTTCTTAGTTTAAATGGTCGAGCCTACTAACAAGTGTTGTGCTTATCTTTCGAGGTGGTGTTTTACTTATGGTATTGTACTTAACTATCTAAACTATCAAATATATGAGAGATGTTCGGTCTCATTTATTTCCGAAAACCAAAATACTCCTTTAAAAATTTATAAATATACATATTAAATTAAATTTATTTTCAAAACGAAAGATCGACCGACACTTCCTAGGAAGGAGCGTAGTCCTATAGAGCTAGATTCTAAGCTTGAAAGAACTAGTGAGAAACTTACCAAAGACTTAGGTAAACCTGCCCACCTTCTCAAATAGTGCAAGGGAGACCACCACCATGTTTTTTTTCAGAGACTCTACAAGCATATATTAGAACAGTAGTTCTTCCGATTTGTAAAGTTATTAAAAAAAAATTACAATTAATACTCCATTTGCTAAAGCTTTAGAAAAAATATTCAGTCATGCTAAATTCATAAAACAAATCCTAAGCAAAAAAAAAATTTAAGCTAAAGGAATTTGAAATAGCAGTTTTAAGTAAAGAATTAAATGTCAGTATTTTAAAGAAAACTACTTCAAAAACTTAAAATCCTGGTAGTCTTACCAATCCTTCTATAACAGGGGATAAATTTTTTGGAAGATTTTTATGTGACTTAGGAGCTAGTGTCAGCTTTATATCATTGTCTATCCTTAGGAGATTAGGATTAGGTGAAGTCCATTATGGTGGGATAATTTTCTTTCAATTTTCATATTGGATATCAACCATAGATCATGAATGATTTTTATCTAAATGATCAGATACAACATTTAAAGAATAATGTACTACTCTGAGAGGTATAAATATTACCTTAAAATGGTTTTAACCATTTGGATGAGGAAAATCTTTCAGATTTATGGGGCTGCATTATCCAAGGGTTTATTCCCTATCTTACAAGTGTAAGAAAGGATTTATTTTATTTTGGGATTTGGTATCTGACATAGATTTTTTTATTGGTGACCACCAAAGAACTTAAAGGATTTTCAATGATCAAATACAAAATTCAAAGAAAATAACATATCTTCTCAAAACATAAATATATTAACTTAGAATAAATCTAATCATTCAGATAAAGAAAATCTTTGGATATGCAGAACTCGGATTCTTCTCTTACCTTAAAGGTGTAAGATAAGGTTTATTTTAATTTCGGCGTATTAGTTATCTACAAGAGCATTCCCTCATAGATAATTACATCTTTATAGCCAAGAGTGGTAAAGAAAATTCTTGATTAATGAGATAAATCTAATTGCTTGAAATTAGACTTTCATAATTGAGGTGAAGGGTCTAAATTGGAGGAATTAAGTTCCAATAAAAGGGACTTACAGTCTGATGATGACACAAAATAGGAAAGTCCCAAGATGTAGAGTGAAATTTGAAGAGATATTTGAAAGGGGTTTGATGTCGAGTTTGAATTGGTCATATAAAATCAAAGGATAATTCAAGGATATTGGATTTGATCTAATAAAATGGTTAGAAATTTCAAGCTAAGGATAAAGTGTTGTAAGAAAGGATTTCTAGATGAGAAATAAAGCTCTAAAATCTTGTTGGCCACACTTTTATAAGAATCTACTCTAAATTGACATCGATGAATAGGACATGTCTTGAGCCGTCCACATTAGCTTAGGATCCCCAGAGACTCTCCTACAAGTCTTAATGATCACCATGATCATTAAATCCATCTTGGGGAAGAGGTCTACCAACATTGAACCCTTTAACCCACCTGGGGTTCCCAAACCCTAAAAGTTGGATTAAACCCTAGTGTGCACCTTTTCATCCCAAGTCTTAGTGACACCCTAGACTGGTCAAGTCCACAATAACAAACCCTAATTTGAATCAATTTTGACTAAATTGACCCCTTTAGCCTACCTGAACCTAATGGTCACCACCTTGACTATTTGGTCAACCCTGGACCCAATAGTCACCACGTTGAACATTTGGTCAACCCTGGACCCGATTGGTCAGCCTTGGTCAATTGGTCAAACCCAGACAACCATGGCCAACCTATGGGACTAATGACCATTCTATGATCCATTTGGTCAACTCTAGGACCCAATTGGTCAAAACTGGTCAATTGGTCAACTCTACATCATCTTTGTCAACCTATGGTTTTATAGCCTAATTTCACTTTTTTAATTAATTAGTTATTTAATTAATTAAAGGAAGATGAAATAAAAACCTATTAAACTTAAATTTGAATTTTTTTAACAATTCATCCAAGCCTAACCTTATGGCAACCCAAGCCCATGCATGACATCCAAAACCAAATCCAACCCATGACCCATTGCTATTGGGTCACCTATGGCCCTATAAGACCCATCATGACATACCAAACCCATGGAACACATTAAGCCACCTAGGGAACCATTATTTTTTATCAAAGTAAAAAAAAAATCATCATTAGAGGAGGAGAATATGGCATCAATCATTAATTCCACCTCACCCTCTTTAGACCAAGGTGGATTAATCAGACCAGCTCACTCCTGAGGTGCTTATCCACCTCAAATCTTCTCCAATGAGAGAGAATCCATGCTTTAGCCAAGTTACTCACCATGCTTAAGTTCATGATGAGCACACCATAGGGAAGTGAAGATGGGCTATCCCCAGCTGAAATCTGATCTACTAAACTCCCACATCCTCCAATCAATCCTAAGCTCGGCCAGGTCCTCTAATGGCCATTTAAAGCCATGACCGAGAGCTCTACCCAGAAGGAGAACCATAGATAGAATCCCCAATTCTTGTTTCACTTAATAACAAAATCACTCCCCATCCTATAAGCAACCAATCCCCAATAGTTTCAGCTTTTGGAACTCTACAGGAGCCCTAATGAACACCCCAAATCCAAGACATACTTTCAAGTTGACATAAACCCCTCCAAAACCTCAATCAAATTCTTCCAAAAGCTTTCCCAAGCTCCACGAAGAAGAACCCAATCAAAATTGAATTATCCCAAGGCCTCTAACCTACTACTAGTTGAAACCGTGACACTATTTCAGCAAGGATATACTCCTACCTCATTTTTCTTCAAATCAAATCAAGGAGGAGCTTCACAAGGTCTCTACGAAAGTTTCTACCAACCCCAATTGAGGCCAAACCCATGGAACACATTAAGCCACCTTAGGATACACTACTACCTGATTTCACAAGGTCTTCGCTTTGTAAACCCCAAAAATACTTTAAGGTTTGGTCGTTTATGAATCAAAGTTTGATACCATGCTTGATACACCATATAGATATGTTCCCCTCGCTTCGATGAAGCTTTAGAAACAAAAATCATCTATTTTAATAAAGAATATGTGGAGATCTTATGCCTTCAATACGAACAGCTAGCGGTTAATTGTCTTGTGGGGATGATGAATTGATGTCGTTCATTTCCGTGTATCGGAATAGAAGACCACGATTAAGTCAAACCAATGCATTGTGAAAAGGGAAGCATTGGATCATTGCCACCACAGATGCTTGCGTGGAAAGGCCCACAAATCAGAACGCTCTGAGTGACGCTTCGAAGGCTCTGAGGATCTAGTTGGCACCACATTGGATAAATAGGAAAATTTGATTTTTATATTTAATTAATTCCAAAAAATACTCAAAATCATTAAAAATTCATAACTTTTCAAAAGAAAAAATCATAGAAATAAAAGAAAAATACCCCTGGATTCAGGAAAACAAGGAGAAAATGATAAAATTAAAATTGAGAATTAATGTATTATATTTAATTTTAAATTAATTAATTAATCACTGGAGTAATTTAATTATTAAAAATTAATTATAAATCTAAAAATGACAAAATTCACTGGGACTAACCCTTCTGTTCTTGGGAGTATTCCCTGATTTTTCCAAGGCTAAGAAAAATCCATAAATTAAAGTTCAACAATTTTCACAAAATTTTGTAATTATTTTCAAAAATAAATAAAAAAAAAATTAGAAAATTAGAAATTGGTTGGAAAATTTAGGGTAATGAACTTAAACTCTAAAATAATAATTTCAAGCCTTTGAAAAATTTGAAATTACAATTTCGACATTAATGGTAAAATTATAAATTTTAAAATTTACATTTTGGTCACAAAATTTCCACAAACTTGATCATTTTCCTTAAATGATTATTATGATCAATCTAATCCTAATCTTTAGGTTTAATTCATCTTAGACCTAAATAAACCCTAAGCCTTATTCAAGTTAGGCTTAATCACACCCTAAACCTTTAAGCCTTAATCAATTTAGGCTTAACTATATAATTTAACCAATTAAGTCATAATTACATTAGGCTTAATAAAGTTTAAACCCTAGTTAGGTCTAACCCTAATTAGACCTAATTAATCTCCTTAAGCCTTACTTACGTTAGGCTTAAGTAAAATTATATTAGACCTCAAACCATAATTACGTCTAACTCTAATTAGACCTATTTAATCTCCTTAAGCCTTACTTACATTACACATAAGTAAAATTAAACCCTAATTAGGTCTAAGCCAAACTAGACCTGATTAATCTCCTTAAGCCTTACTAAATTAGGCTTAATCCATCTTAAACCTAAATTAAGTCTAACATAACTTAGGCTTAGTTATCTATTAAACCTTAAAAAAATTAGGTTTAATCCACCTTAAGCCTTGCCTAAATTAGGCTTAAATCCATTTAAACCTTAATTAAGTTTCATCCTAATTTGACTTAATTAAATCTTAAGCTTTACTTACATTAAGCTTAAGTATACACTAAACCTTAATTAAGTCTAACCTGAATTAAAATTAATTAAACTTTAAGCCTTACTTACATTAGGCTTAAATCAACTTAAATCCTAATTAAGTCTTACCCTAATTAGACTTAATTAAACCTTAAGCCTTACTTACTTTACTTACATTAGCCTTAAATCAACTTAAACCCTAATTAAGTCTAACCCTAATTAGACTTAATTAAACCTTAAGCCTTACTTACATTAGCCTTAAATCTACTTAAACCCTAATTAAGTCTAACCTAAATTAGACTTAATTAAAATTTAAGCCTTACTTACAACAAGCTTAAATCAACTTAAACCTTAATTAAGTTTAATTAGAATTAATTAAACCGTAAGCCTTACTTACATTAGGATTAAATCAACTTAAACCCTAATTAAGTATAACCTTAGTTAAACTTAATTAAACCTTAAGCCTTAGTTATATTAGGTTTAAATCAACTTAAACCTTAATTAAGTCTAACCCTAATAATACTTAATTAAATTGTAAGCTTTTTTTACATTAAGCTTAAATCAACTTAAACCCTAATTAAGTCTTAACCCTAATTTTACATTAGGTTTAATTAGACTTAATTAAACCGTAAGCCTTACTTACATTAGGATTAAATCAACTTGAACCCTAATTATGTATAGCCCTAGTTAGACTTAATTAAACCTTAAGCCTTAGTTATATTAGGCTTAAATCAACTTAAACCCTAATTAAGTCTAACTCTAATTATACTTAATTAAACTGTAAGCCTTTTTAAATTAGGCTTAAATCAACTTAAACCCTAATTAAGTCGTAACCCTAATTATATTTAATTAAACCTTAAGCCTTACTAACATTAGGCTTAAATCAACTTAAACCCTAATTAGACTTAATTAAACCTTAAGTCTTACTTACGTTGGACTTAAGTCAACTTAAACTCTAATTAAGTTTAGCCCCAATTAGACTTAATCAAATCTTAAGCTTTACTTACATTAAGCTTAAGTATGCCTTAAACCTTAATTAATACTATCCCTAATTAGACTTAATTAATTAAACCTTAAGCCTTACTTACATTAGGCTTAAGTCAACTTAAACCCTAATTAAGTTTAACCCCAATTAGACTTAATCAAACCTTAAGCTTTACTTACATTAAGCTTAAGTTTACCTTAAAACCTAATTAATTCTAGCCCCAATTAGACTTAATCAAACCTTACGCTTTACTTACATTAAGCTTAAGTATGCCTTAAACCTTAATTAAGTCTAATCTCAATTAGACTTATTCAAACCTTAAGTTTTACTTACATTAAGCTTAAGTATGCCTTAAACCTTAATTAAGTCTAACCCTAATTAGAATTAATTAGATCTTAAGCTTTACCTACATTTAGCTTAAGTATATTTTAAGCCTTAATTAAGTATAAAATATATCAAACTTAATTAACCCAAATTCTTAGGTTCAACCCATAGTGAACCTAGCCCAAATCCTTTAGTTCAACCTAAATTGAACTTAAGTCACCGTAAAACCCTTAGGCTAAACTTAAATTGAATCTAACTCTTCTCAAAACTTAGATTCAATCTAAACTGAACTCAACTTGCCTAAACTTCTTTAGCCCCAATCTACATCAGACCTACACTTGAAGTCTAATCTATATTAGACTTACCCAAACTTCCTTAGGTCCAACCTACATCGGACCTAAACTTTAAATCTAATCTACAATAAACTGAATCAAGTTACCTTAGGTTCTACCTAAATTGAACTTAAGTGACATTATACCTTATGTTCTACCTAAATTGAACCTAAATCATTTCATACCTTAGGTTCTACCTAAATTGAACCTAAGTGACATTAAACCTTAGGTTCTACCTAAATTGAACCTAAACCATTCCTTATATCGTAGGTTCTACCTAAACTGAACCTAAGTGACATTAAACCTTAGGCTCTACCAAAATTGAACCTAAACCATTCCATACCTTAGGCTCTACCCAAATTGAACTTAAATTGAACTTAAGTGACATTAAACCTTAGGTTCTACCTAAATTGAACCTAAACCAGTCCTTATACTTTAGGTTCTACCTAAATTGAACTTAAGTGACATTATACCTTAGATTCTACCAAAATTGAACCTAAACCATTCCATACCTTAGGTTCTACCTAAATTGAACCTAAGTGACATTGTACCTTAGGTTCTACCTAAATTGAACCTAAATGACATTAAATCTTAGGTTCTACCTAAATTAAACTTGGACCATTCCATACCTTAGGTTCTACCTAAATTGAACCTAAACCATTCCTTATACCTTAGGTTCTACATAAATTGAACCTAAGGGACATTAAATTGATCGTAACAATCATTTAAGTTATATGATTATGTTAGTGGAAATTTTGGGGCCAAAATGTAAATTAAAATTTAAAATTTACAATTTTACCCTTAATGTCTAAATTGTCATTTCAAATTTTTCAATGGCTAGAAATTATTATTTTAGAGTTTAAGTTCATTACCATAAGTTTTCTAACCAATTTTCAATTCATTTTCCAATTTTTTGATTTTTTTATAATTATTTTTGAAAATAATTACAAAATGTGGTGAAAATCAGTGAAATTCAATTTAATGATTTATCCTAGCCTTCGAAAAATCAGGGAATACTCCCAAGGACAAAAGAGTTAGTCCCTGCAAACTTTGACATTTTTAGATTTATAAATAATTTTTAATAATTAAATTACTCCAGTGGGTAATTAATGAATTAAAAAATAAATATAATTCATTAATTCTCAATTTTATTTTTGTCATTTTTTCCTTGTTTTCTTGAATCCAAAGGTATTTTTCTTTTATTTTTATGATTTTTCTTTTGATAATTTATGAATTTTTAATGATTTTAAGAAATTTTTAAATTAATTAAATATAAAAATCTAATTTTCCTGTTTATCCAATGTGGCGCCAACTAGACCCTCAGAGTCGTCGAAACATCACGCGGAGCATTATGATTCGTGAAACTTTCCACGTTAGCATCTGCGGTGGCAGTGATCCAGTGCTTCCTTTTTTGCAGTGCGTCGGTTTGACTTAATCGTGATCTTCCATTCCAATACTCAGAAATGGTCTACATCGGTTCATTGTCCCCACGGGACGATTAACCGCTAGCCGTTCGTATTGAAGGCATACGATATTCACAGATTTTTCATCAAAATTGATGATTTTTGTTTCTAAAGCTTCATTGAAGCGAGGGGAACATATTCATACGGTGCATCAAGCATGGTATCAAACTTTATTTCATAAACTACCAAACTTGAAAGGATTTTTAGGGTTACGAAGCATACTTTAGCCCAAGAGGTTTGGTCTCAATTGGGTTTGGCGGAAACCTTCATAGAGACCCCGTAAAAGCTCGTCCTTGATTAAATTTGAAGCAAAATCAGGTAGGAGTATATCCTTGCTAAAATGGTGTCACAATTTTAGTTAGCCGTAGGTTAGAGGCATCAAAATAATTTAATTTTGATTGGGTTCTGATGCACCAAAAAAATATGCCTTTTTAGACCTATATTTTATACTCATTTTTTGTGATATTGCACTTTAAAGGAATGTATCTTTCATGTTTTATTGTTGGTTGATGATTTTTAGCACTTGGAGCAAAAATGAAGTAAAAAGGATGGAATTTGGAGTCAAAATGACGTTTTGGAGAGAAATACTCTGCGTCGATAGCGCTAGCATGGACGCCGACGACGCCATCATGAAGGAAAGAGTTTAGGACAGCGAGGGCACCAACAGAGCCAGACTAGGTGCCGAGAGTGTCATTTGGTAGAGAGCACAAATTAATTTTGGGCCACTGGCGCCGACGACGTCATCGTGGGCATCGACAACACTGAAGTCAGAGCAGAGCAAAATTCTAGAAGATTCGACAAATTTGGATGCTTTTTGAAGAGTTATTTGATACACATCTTGGAAAACTGAAATTATGCTCTATTTAGAGCGGAAATTGATCAGAAAAAGGGGACCACTAGTGTGTCATTGAGTTTTATTTAGTGTTCCATTGTGTGTATTGTGTAGTGTGGTGAGTCTAAGTGTGATTTCTCCTAAGAGTTGTTGGAGAGGGAGAGAAGTGAGAGATTTCTTATTCCCTACATCTTCAAAGAATTAAGAGTCTTGTAAAGAGAAAAAAAGTCCAAGATGAGCTATAGGGGATTTGTTTTGAGGAAGAGTTAAAGATAAGTGGTGTTTGTTTATTATTATTGTATAAAAAATTTTTTATTTATAAAATTTGTATTTTATCGTATCTTTCTCATGAATTATGAGTAGTTTTATTTATCTTTCTCCATACTCTGAGATATGGTGAAACAAATAGATAATTTGGATGTGCCAATTTTAAAATATAAAATAAATTGTGATGATTTTTTCACTCCGTCTTAATTTACTTTTCCGATTTGACCAATTGAAATATTAACATATGTTGTGAAACATACTATCCGGGAAATGTAATATGAGTTTCACAACAAAGTGAGAATCACATTTGATTCCGTGAAGGAGTGTTTCGTTCATGGAATTGAGTGCAAATAAATAGAGAAATATATACATTACTGGGCGAGGAATTAAAGATTATAGGGTGACAGGCTAAAATCCTCAATTTGGTCTTAGTGTTTAAGAACTGAAGCATGAGTTAGCCTTCATGGGAAGGGAAGTGGAAACTCTGGAGCGAGAGCCAATATCCTCCCAACCTAATTACAGATTTAGAGACTAAACCTAAGATTAGTTAACGATTCTCTATAACTCTTGGCTGAGGGTAGAGAATTAAAATTGCTCATATTTGGCTCAAGAAAAATCAAAACCATTTATCTCTCTCATTTAACATAAAACTCATTGTAGTGGAAAAGATGTTTTCTCATATTTGATAACTTTGTCTTAAAAATATAGTTTGGTAGTTATTGATTAGATTTGATTTTTAGTTTCGCTAGTAGTTGGTAATTTAGTTATGATAACACCCTAAACATTTGAAATTAGTGTAGTGGATTTTCTTTATTGTTGTGAATTTCCTGATTTAAATTTCCATTACGAATTTAGGCTTTCCTTGTGGGATCGATATTTGGGGTTAAAACAGAAAGTCATGTATTACTTGATAACGATACATATAATTGCGTAGAATCCCAACATAAATTGCTTTAATTTCTTATTTATAAATAACGAATCAAGTTTTTGGTGTTGCTGCAAAGCGGAGTCAACTTTATTAATTTTACACATCTATAATTTTGGGATCAGGTTCTTCTTCGTGGAGTTTATGAAAGCTTTTGGAAGAATTGGATTGAGGTTTTGGAAGGTGTCACCACCGCAACGTCACCGCTATCGCCAATTCTCCGTGTTTCATCGTTGTGTCGTTGGTTAGTTGATATTATTGTCAGGAAGGAGTCGTCACTCTGTTTATCTATTTCATTGTCCTATTCTCCAAATGATCACATAGATGAACTTGAGATATTTAAGAAACTTTGGAGAAAAAGGAAAAGGGCAAATAAAATTTGAAACAAAAAAAAGTCGTAAGGATTTCCTTGTGGTAGAGAATTTGGAAGTGTCTGATTCCCAAAATTTTATATAACCACATGAAGATTGACCCGACCCACAATTACTTATATTTTTAATCTCCTTAATTTTGCCAGAAAATATGTCTTAAATTATATATAGCGGTTATTGTGAACAAATATAATGATTTATGAATTATATAATAAATTTTCACACTAGGGGTACTACGCAAATATATTTATTGTTTTAAGTAATATAGGATTTTCTTTAAAAACACCAGTATCAATCCCACGAGGAATGCATTAACTCTTAAAATCAACTTATAAAAATTCTATTTAAATTGCAAATTAAAAAGATAAAAGATTTAAAATAATATGCTTACTAAATATTACAATGAAATGTAACAACTTAACAAAATATAACAACAAGTTAGGATATTATGGAAAACCTTTCCCCTTGCAAAGAGATTTAATTTATGTAGGATTCAAATGATTTAAGACAAAATTGATCTATTGTGACTAATAGAAGCATACCTTATTCTTTACTCCCTCTTGGTGCTTGCAAAGAGCATTAACTATCTTAAGGTCAATTCCTTAACATCTCGATTCCTCATTAGTGTTATCTAGCCTCTCAACTTTAGATGCCCTTAACCTATGTTACCATGATGACTAAATCCTAGCATCTAAGTATTAAACCTTAATTCAAATTGATCAGAATCTAGTCTGTCACTCTAAATATAACTAATTCTATGCCCATCAAAACTTATCCCTTTATTTATTTGCACTCCTCCTTAGGTGATCGTAATGACTCTGCCTAGAATGAAGTGTGGTATCCACCAGTTAGGTGAAATCATAGCCCTCCCAGATCATTATGTTTCTCAATGGATTTTAATCTCACAAGTAGCCAGATTGTAAAGTATATGAAGATTCGGTGAAAATATCATCACAGTCTTTAAAACTAAAAGGAAATCATTAAATCATTCTTAGCCCACAAGATTAAGTCTCATATGTAAGAAGAAAGAAGAGAACTACTCAAAATCCATGGAGATTAAATAATAACAAAACATTTATATTGAAATCCAAGTCTTACAACAAAAACTTAAACACAAGTAGAAAGTACCTTATGCCTTTTCCTCAAGTAAACTTTTGAAGCTTCCTTTAAGCAATCTACAAACTTCTTCGCACTCTAACACACTCACACTTACACTTGAACAAAAAATATGAAAACCTTAACTTACTATTATCACGCAATTGAAGTTTTGAGGCTCCAAAAGGTTCTTAAATTCGGCTAAATCATTCTCATTAAATAGAAAATAAAAAATAATCAAGGGTTGCTTCAAACACCCCTCCAAAATTCGGCCAAATTCGATATATCTTCTAGAAAATTTGTTACTGGCGCTATAGCGCCAATCTGGGGCACTATAGCGCCCTTCCCGCTCATCTGTAGCGCTATAGCGCCAAGGGGTGGTGCTACAGTGCCACACAAAAATCTTTATTTTTGCTCCTTTTTTCCCTCATTTTCTCCCAATGTCCAATCCATATACCTGAAACCAAAAAAATGCAAAATATTTTCCTTTAAAGTACAATATCATTAATAATGTGTATAAAAGGCTTATAAAACAGACACTAAAAATATGTTATTTTTAGGTGGATCAATCCCCTCAAACTTAACCGTTATTTGTCCACAATTAACTCCTTATACTATATATAAAATTTATAACATGTGATAGCAGATTTAAATTAAAGACTTATATAATTTTTTGCTTTAAAAATGTATATTGAAACATTTAGAATAATTTTTAACCACTCAGGTTAAAAAATAAAATACAAGAATATGTAGTAGTCAAGTTTAAAAGTTCCAATTTTCTATTTATTTCAAAAATAACTGCAATTTATCATATTTAAGATACATAGAAGAATTACCAAAAAAGAATTTCATGAGAACTTTATTAATAAATGTGCTAATACTTCTAAGTCCAAGTTAGAAATGTAATTAAGTTTCTTTCCTTAAGATGATTCAAGTAGAGCCAATTTTTTTATTAGACATCTCCTCAAGCTTCTCCTCACATATTTTTTTCTTTTTGTTTTTCTTTTTGTTTTAGGATCATTTTCAATCCCTTCTTTTTTTTTTCTTTTTCCTCTTTTTTTATATGTCATATAAGGATTACTATATCTGGATAGCTTTTAATGATTTTGAGCTCCAATATCCTCCTCTTAAAGTTAAAAATATCTTACATTTCTTTAATTTAGCAAATGTGTATTAGCTTTAAGATTTTTCATAAATTCTCATTTTTTTTCTTTTCAAGTATAAATCTAAGATCCTTAATATTTAATAAAATACAGTTTTGTTTACTTTAATAGCAAAATCATACCTCCAAACCCTTCATATTAAAAATCTTAATTCTAGAATTGGCCTTCATTATTAAAAACTTTTAATTATGTTTTTTACAACTTTCATAAAATCAAAAATATAGTTTTCTAAAGTTAACTCTACATACCACAGGTTATGTTAAAAAATAATTTTGAAAAATACAATTTCGTGAGGACACATAAAGTTTAGTTTAAAAAGAATTTTTTCCCATCCCCCAAACTTAAATTTTTAAACTAATTTTAAGCAGGAAAGTTCATGAAGAAAGACAAAAAAAGTTTAAAATTTAAAATATGGAAATTAATGCAGGTACAAATAGAAAAGACAAGTACTAAGTAGTGATAAACATAAGATTAACATGCATAACTATAAAAACATAAACTAAATACTAGTCTAGCATTTAAATTGGAGCAAAAGATAAAGAGCAGAAATAACAATTTAACAGAAAAAAAAACTAAATACAAGCACACTCCAATACAAATACAACTAATTACGAACAAATAAATTTCAAATATTCTAACACTTCAAAAGGAAGAAAGAAAACAACACACTACACATCAACATCTTCATCATCACCAGCATCATCATCACCATCATCACCATCATCATCATCATCATCATCATCATCATCATCATCATCATCATCGCCATCTCCCAAATTTATATCCTCATCCATGTCAGAAGGTCGATATGGTATTAAAGTGGGGCGAGTAGGAAATTCCACAGAATGATCACTCCCCATATATCTCCTCATATCCTCATTATAAGCAAAATCATACTCAACCTTCGTCAACATAATATCATCACTATGGTACGAGTGAGATTCAAGGCCTTTTAATTGATTCTACTAAGTTATAATATCTCCTTGTTGAATCATCATTTGTTCCATAAGAGGATGCAGATAAATAGAATCAGAAGCAGATGGTCTAGGAGTAGGAGTAGGAGAAGAAGAAGAAGGTATGTTAACTTCAGTCCTAGGTCTAGTCACAAATTGTCTCTCATATTTTTCCAAGTTTATTTTTCCAATGGGTTTATGTGATGGTAGTGTTTCTCCCCAAATTTAACACTTCACTCCAGATCTAGTATACAAAGTAGTAATAAGAGCAGGGTAGTCCAAACCTCCTGTAGTTCCTCCTCTCAAGGAAATAAGCATGTTTGCATAAATAAGGGAGCCATTGCCAATAGGTTTCTTCATTTGAATACAATAGTTCAAATTGGATCTCTCACAGGTTACCTCACTGAAATGGTTGGTAGGCAGTAATCTACCAGATATGAAATAGTGCCAAGCTAAAGAATGAACTTTAAGTTTTGAGAAAGAAAAGTTTACCCATCGCCCATTTTTAATCTTCCAAACTCCATTTCCATCAGTCAAAAATCCCATAATCTCATCCAATTCGTCATTAGTAGGACGGAACTCAGAAAAAAAGCTATGTGGTTAATACAAATAGAATTGATATCCTTATATTGCCCACATACATAAACTAAATCATTAGATTCGCCAGACAAGTTAGCATAGAACTCTCAAACAACTGAAATTACATATACGAAAGTGAAATAACAAAATTTCTCCCACCGTTGCTCCACAATCAATTACTTAATAGTTCCTTCATGACATGAAAACTGCGTTTTGCAATCAATTTCTTTGATTGCAGATCAACACACCTGTCCCGTGTCCTTGCACTGACAAACTTATCAGAATCAAAAGTTGCTTTTTTCCTTGCCTCTTTTCATTTTAGGAGCCATCATTAATCTATAAAATTTCAAGATAAATTCTAAAAATTATAAACTCAACTTCAAAAGGCTCCTAAAAATACCATCTAAACATAAATAATCATTTAACTATGGATTTCACACTATTTTCATAAAGTTTTAAAATTTTTGGACTAATCCACAATGTGGGTGAAATCCATTATCAAATCAAAGTTTCTCAAAGACAAGGTAAAGATCTTACCTAGAGATGAAGAAATCCAAAGTTTGGAAGCCTAAGTCCAAACCAATCAAGCACAAAATTAAACCCTAGGGGAGAAAAATGCAAAAAATGGAGGAAGGAGACAAACCGAGGGTAAAAATGCCAAAAACTATGGGTCCATGCACTTAAAATGACTCACAGGTTAGTTCGGTGCTATAGTATCAAGCAGTGGCTCTATAGCACCAAGTAGTGGCATTATAGCGCTTTGTATAACTTAATGAATAGTGTTATAGTGCCAAGAAGTGGTGTTATAGCGCCGTTCATACCTATCCAGATTTTAAAAAAATTATATTTGAAAAGGAAACAGAAAATCTAGGATGCAGAAAGGCTATTTTTCAAATTTTAATGGCCAAATTTATAGTTATTGAGTTCTTTGTTATTCCAAAATTTCAAATTTGTAAATTTCAATATGAACACATAAGGCCAATTTTTCACAACACAACAAAAATTGTTTTCTTATATTAAATATAGGTTCAATACATACAACACAACCACATAGACATCATTTAGATGTTCGTACAACAAAGACAATACAAAGCACACTAAGTCTTAACACAAAGATGATAGACACACCACATGATATTACATAACATTAAAATAGAAATATCTATATAAAAACAAGCTTTAGGATCACTCTTGATCAGTAGTGATATTCTCCATTCCATTCAACAAACAATTTCGATCATAGGAATGGTAGAAAGGTGCATGAGGAAATTCCTTAGCAAAGTTGTCGTCGAACCACTTGTTGGTGCTATACATAGTCACTTGACTATTTTGGAAACAAGCCAAACTATTGAATTTCAGTTTCAACTGCCAATCCATATGCTCGTAATGGTGGGAAAACTTTTCAACCTTTGTATTCAAGAGAGAAATCTTGCCTTCAATCTTTTCAAGTTTGTCCATGGGGAGCTCCGAACTTAATGCAAGATATCCATTGAAGTATGTTTGAGCATCCTTATGCACCAACTTCTTTTATTGAAATCTCCCAGTGTCATTGTCTCCATGATCTCTCAAATGAAATTCTCACTCTCAAATCTCTTTAGAATATTTAAAAATGTCGCAGTGATACTTCAAATCCCATCCTAGGCAATTTTACATGGAGAAAGAAGAAAAGAAACTGAATGTTTGGCAGTTTTGAGGAGTTATTCAAACTGTGGCGCTATAGCACCAGATCTGGCGTTATAACGCCAAACCAATACACTCAATTCTCAAATTTCTTTCTTCCACTCATCAAGTTCTTTAATATAATAATGTTTTGTGCCTACAAAATCATATAAGAATCACAATCACTATATAGAACTCATCACAACAACAATTCAAATCCAAATCACACCGATAACTATGGGTTGCCTCCCACAAAGCGCTTGGTTTAACATCGTCAGCCCGACATAACCATTGGTTTACTTAAGGTTAACCCAGCATTAGGATCTCTTCAAATGTAGGACCCTTTCCACCATGTAAGCTTTTAATTTGTGTCTATTTACCTTAATCAGTCTCCCAGTTTTTGGATTTTCAATATCAAAATCTCCATATTAACATGCTCTTACTACAATAAATGGTCTTGACCACCTGGATTTAAGTTTTCCTGGAAATAATTTCAATCTCAAATTATAAAACATACTTCTTGCCCATGCCCAAAATGCTTTTTCAGAATTTTCCGATCATGCCTAAATTTCATTTTCTCCTTATAAATTTGGCATTCTCATTAAGCATCATTTCTCAATTCATCAAGCTCATTTAATTGCAGTAATCGCTTATCTCCAACATCTTTCAAATTATAATTAAACTCTTTAATTTTCAGCAAGCTTTATGTTCCAACTCAATTGGCAAGTGACATGTTTTTTTTTGTATAGGAGCCTATATGGTGTCATTCTTATAGATGTTTTATAAGTAGTCCTATAGGCCCATAAAACATTATCAAGTCTAGCAGACCAATTAGTCCTTTTAGGATTTACCATTTTTTCTAATATTCTTTTAATTTCTCGATTGGATACTTCTGCTAAACCACTGGTTTGAGGATGAAAAGTTGTGGCAATATGATGTTTAATCCCAAATTTTTGAGCAAATGTTTCAATCATTTTATCCCTGTAATGACTTCCCCGATTTGTAATAATAACACGTGGCATTGTGAAAATATTCTTTCTTAAAAATTTTGTTACGCTTTTAGCATCACATCAAGGTGAAGCAACCACTTCAATCCATTTAGAAACATAATCCACATTTATTAAAATATAAGTCTTTCCAAAAAATGGTACAAATAGTCCCATGAAATCTAATCCCCGAACATCAAATATTTCAACCTCAAGAGTAAAATTTAGGGGAATTTCACCTCTTCTAGAAATATTGTCTACTCTCTGACATCGATCACATATTTTTTATTGAAAGCTGGAAAATGGGCCGAGAAAGCTAGCTTTTAGAATCTTGGGGAGAGAAAATTTTCCTTCTAGAAGGACATTTAGTTTATGGAAGACTTAGCTAGCTTTTATAAAGAAGATACTAAAAAATTTAAGGTGGATGATTGTTGTAGTGGTGATAATTAGGACTAGGATGTTCTTCACAAGCTGATAGGTAGGGAAATGGCTTGCTCTATCTCCAAGGTTCCAATTATTAGGTTTCACATAGAAAAATTGAATACCAAATTTCCTACTTTTATTTCTATTACTAAAGCTCTCTATAATCAGTTACACTCTTGAGGGAAAGTGGATTGGGGGAAATCTATTTGGTGCAAACTATTCTCACTTTCCATGTCTTTTTCTATATGGAGAGCATATTAAAATTTACTTCCCAATAATTATTTGTCGAAACTAATAGGTTTGTGAATCCCTTCTCAATGTCTATTATGTAGAATGGAGGAGGAAACTTTCATTCGCCTCTTTTTGAGCTGCACTTATACCATGAATATTTGGAATGCTCTTGGTGGTTTATTTGGCTTTCAAATCCTTATTAATGGTTGGAATTGCTTAAAGAAATGCAAAGCTTCTTGAAATCATATTAATCATGTTTATAACATTGCTTTGTTGATTCCTTATATCTCCATGTGGTTTAAATGGATGGTTAAGATTTCTTTTAAGCATGAAAATTTAGTGATTAAGGAGGATAATGTGGTGGCTAATATCATTACTTATATATATAAAATTGCACTCCGTGGTAATGATAATACTAACTTCTTTGTAGTGTAGTTTACTTTAATGTTGCTGTTAGTGGGAATGGAAGAAAGAATTTTGTTAGTTTTGTTCAACGGGTGCTTTGGAGAAGGCTGTGCAATCCTTTGATCAAGGTTAACACTGATGGAAGTTGGTAAAATGCTAAAGCTGGTGTTGGTGGTGTGTTTAGGGATCAACAGGTAAATGCTTATGTTTTTTTTTCTCCTTGTGTTGCTAACTGTCTTGGAAGCCAAAGTCTGGGCTATCTGGTTGGCTGTCAAATTGTCTATGATCTTCAAACGAAATTATCTGCATGTTAAGCTGGACTCTTTGGAATTGTCTGAGATTCTTCAGGAGAAGAAACATTCTCGTTGGTATTTGTTATTATGTGCTAAACGAAATAATTATGGTTAATTTTATTTTAATAGTTGCTAACTAATCATTCATAATTAGTTATAAGGTAATTTGGGATAAATAATTAATATATTTATTATCCTAAAATCTCCCTCTAATTCTTAACTTATTAATCTCCTAATTCTTAATAAAATTGGGAGAAATTATATACATATCACACAATTCTTGTGTATTTACATCAAATACCTAAGTTTTTATATTTATTAACTTGACATTTTAGCATCATAATCATATTCAAATATATGAATAGAAATAAGAATTTTAAATCTAGGAATGTTAATATTAATGCCATTTTGGCATTATGTTAAAAAATTTTGATGTTGTATAAAAGCATTAATATTAGAAGTTAGATTTATAACTAAATAAGAATTATATAACAAATGAAGAAAATGGGGTATTTTGATTAGGGCTGTCAAAAAAACTCGTTGTTCACGAACAGTTCGTGTTCGGTTCGTCAATGAGTTCGTGTTCGATTCGTTTGATAAGTAAACGAGACGAACATGAACAAATGTGTTTTCGTTCGGTTAGTTAAACGAACCAAACACCAATAGCGATGCGTTCGTTCGTGTTAAAATCGTTATTGTTCGAAATATAAAATAATTTAAAATAATTATATATAAAGAANCAGTCAGTGTTGATAATTCTTTTAAACCTTTGCGATCTGTATGTGTTATGAATTCGTTGTTAAGCAAATATTGCCTTTATTTGACATATTTAAAATAGTAAATGATGATATATGAATTTGACATGTTTATAGTCAAATCAAGTGGCTTGATGAGAGGAATCATTCAATTGTGGGATCAAATACACTTAAATGCTAAAAAAATGGCCTTTGGTCAAAGAAATGATACAAACCATCTAATTGAGTGTTTTTAAATTTTATCCAAATATATTATAGCTCACTCTTTAAATTATAAAGAGACATGCATTCTCCACCTCAAAACTAATAGTGAACTAAAAGCTAAATCTAAACTCAAGGAGAGAGCTTCATGCTAGTGGATGCTAGTGAACATCGATTAGCACCAATAATTGTGATAGCCTAACTATCACCATAGGATTGTTATTTCCTTATAAATATATTAAATTGTTGTTGCTTCACTGATATCCTTAAGTCATTATTATCTAACCACCATTACTTAGTTAATTCTATCATCATACAAGTTCTGTTTCAATAGCATAATGAAAAGCAAATGTGTAAATTTTTGTAACATTATCTTAATTGTCCAATTAGATAAGAATATAACTATAAATTCACAATATACTACTTTGATTAGGTCAAGCTTTATCGTTTTCCCTTTATTTGAGCTTTCCACGCAAAAACTTTATTATTTATTATTATTTATATTTATCTACTAATGAGAAAATTCTAACACACAATAACTTAACATCACCTGTGAGAAATTATCCAATCATTACAAACTACTCAAGTACTCCTTTGATGGACAACATATATAATACTCATAACAACCTAACCTTTGATTCTAACACCTATCATTTAAAGGAATAATCTTGGAATCATGGATGATAGGTCTCCCTTTCTTTTTTTTCTTAATAGGTATTATTCTGTTGACCAATTTTTGACATGATTACTCTGAGAGATTGTTGGCATCAATTTTTTGATGTCATAAGTATAGGGTATCCACTTGTGATCGACAAAAAATTGTTATCGCGCGTCATGCACAAATTTGGCTCAAATTGACCTGAGCACCAGCGAGCTTGTTCAGATTGCCCCGAACAACAAAACAGATCACGCGAGTGAGTTCGGAACGTCGATTCCACTTGGAAAAGACGCCCGTTGCACCACAATTTCGCATGTGGGCTTAAAATATGTAGATTATCTTTTTTTTGTCCGATCAACAAAGATGACCCCGAATGACTCCAAACGACGAAATGGAGCACGCGAGTGCGTCCAGAATGTCAATTTTACTTACAGGGGATGTTCACTTCGCTACAGCTTCGCAGGCGGGGTAAAAATGTGTGAATTATCGTTTTGGGCACGATAGTCGAAAAAGTTGCCCAAACGACCCCAAAAGATGAAACAGTCACGCCAGTGCGTCCGGAACGTCGATTATACTTAGGGGAGAAGTTCATTTCACTGCGATAACGTATTCGGCAAAAAAGTTGCGAAGAGACAATAATAATAATAATAATAATATTATTATTATTATAAAAAAATATATTATCCTTTTAAAACCTACGCAACTCTCTCTGTCCCCACTCTCCTGCTTCGTCTGTTCGATCAGGCGCCCCTGCTCGCGAAATGAGCCCCCCCTTCGCCTCTCGCTCTCCCTCCAATCGGCAAGCCTCGCCGGAGGACGCTGACCGCCGACCTCTCCTTCCTTCTCGACACCGGCAGCCCCTCCTTCGGCCCGAAAATTTCCTTCACATGCCCTAGTCCGCCGTCCCTCGGTCTCAGCCTTCCTCTCTCGCCGGCGACACTTCATCGGCCCTATTCAGCGCCGGCAACCAGATCCAGCCAACCTGAGCCCCTTCCTGCACAAAGATCTGACCTTCTCGTCCCCTTCTTTTTTCTCTCGGTTGGCCGAGCTTCGACCTCTTGCCTCGTCGTCGATGTACCGCCGACACTCCTTGCAGCAGATAGAGAAACAAAACTCCCATTTTTTTTCTCTGTTCTGAATTACTCATATCCAAAACTTGGGAGGCAGAAAGAAAGAGGTAGATCCAGTTTAAACCTTGCTCTAAATCCTCTTATATGCCATAATTTTGATTCATATATATAAAATCATTTCACATTAATGCTTTAATTTATAGAACTTCAAGGCATTGAGGATTAAGCTAAATCAAAATTATTCTTTTGTGGGTTTGTCCCACTTTGATTAAGCAAATGTAGATCCTTTGTGATTTGCAAATAAACACGTGCAGATCTTTTGTTATTTAAAAAATAATAAAAAAAACACATGAAAATTATGCTAACGACTGGTTCTGATATCTTCTATTGTTGGGGAAGAGTGTAGGCGAGCTCGTTGCATAGAATCCTCATGCAAATTTATGTGATTCCTTGTGTGATAAGTTTGGGCATGCTTAGTCCCGAGCGATCTTCTCGAAGGTATGCTTTGTTTATATGTTTATATGCCAAAATTATTTTTTTTGTACTGTGCATACCTCATTGATTCCTCTCATTGCCCTCATTGGGTATTTCTGTTGATCTATGCACATTCTGCCAGACACACTGGAGCGTGGATCGGACGTCGAGGAGCAAGTAAAGAGAACGCGTCTGCAACCTTGGCGGTGGTGAGATCCCATAAACTTCTAGCTAGCCCTAGGTTTAGTGGTGTCTAGGCGTGTGGGTTCGATCGCCCACACGGGGTGCGTGCGCCGGCATGGGTCGGCGCGACGACGTGCCTGCTTGATGGATCGTTGATTTCCTACAACTAGCCTTTAAGTTAGGACTTCCTGTGCATAACCAAACGCCCTCCGTAGAGCTGAGTGTCTCTCATTTGTTGTGAGCCTTAGCACAAGTCCCGATGGGTCGAAGTCCCTCACTCCCCTTGCTTTGGGTTTCCCCAGCTTTACTTGGAGAAGCTAGGAAGTCGGACTTGGCAAAGCGAGAGAAGCTTCGTAGCTGGCTCGCTTTGCAAAGTCTGGATGAGTTTGTGAAATGGTAAAAGCTTTGTAGCTAGCACATTTCGCGACGCCGTGGAGAGTTTTTCCTTCGGAGATTCGGGGAGAAAACTCCCAACATTCCCTCACTAAAACAAGAGGCGGCGGTGCCGCATATCCAAGGGTCTAAACCTTAAATTTACTAGGTGAGGTCGTTAGTACGAGCGTGGATCGCTATCATATGTGGTCATATGCACCTCGTTATTTGCATGTGCATATCTTGCATGTTACATATTGTATGTCATATATTGCACTTGCACATGCACTCTACACCTTGCATTTGCACTTGCACTTTGCACCTTGCACATTGCATTTACACGTTGCACTTGCACTGATATCTGCAGTGACACCACTTGTGCCTCATTCGGTTATCACGAACCGGTCACATCACTTGTGTTTCAGTTGGCTACCCCGGCCCGGTTGGCACAACACTTTTGTTTGATCGGATGCTCCATCCCGATCGACCTACCACTTACTCCTTTGCATGTTGTGTATGTGCATGTACATGTTTGTTTGCACGATTGATATCATCTACTTGAGTTGTATGCATTTGGGTCACTGCCTTACCGACATACCCTCTTTTCGAGCCCCTGCCGCTACGACATGTCTACCTCTGGGTCGCTGCCTTACCAGTATACCCTCTTTTCGAGCTCCTGCCGCTACGACATGTCTACCTTTGGGTCATTGTCTTACCAGTATACCCTCTTTTCAAGTCACTGCCGCCACGGCATGCCCACATTCGGGCCACTGTCTTATCGGCATACGCTTTTTTCGGGCCCCTACCACTACGACATGTCCATTCCTACGAGTCACTGTCTTCATGGCATACTCTTTGTCACTACTTATATGTTTTGATTTTTCTGCATTTGTATATTTGCATGGATAACGAGCCAGGTTCATTAGGAGAGTGACCCTGTGTTGGTCGCGATGCCTTAATGAGCATTATTTGTTGGGTTGATCCCAGTGAGCAATGTAAGTTAAGTCATCGGGATTGACATGAATATGAATGTGCTAAAGATTTAATAGATCTAACTCGTGTCATCATTCTTCATGACACCCTTTAGATCCTTCGGATCTTTAGGATGGGGTCGGTAAAGTGACCCCGTCAAAGTCATACTATACCCAAACTTACCCCACACTTAGATACTAGGTTGATGCACTTTTCGTTAGATGGTGTGCTAGGCTAGGACTTAGGGTGTTATATAGTCTTTTTGATGTCTGATTATTGTTCTCTGTTGGATTGGTTGCCCTAGCCAGGTATCTTTCTTTTGCATTATGCTTGTGGTGTGTCTGCATGTTGCATATGTGTGGCAGTGTGTTAGGGCGTTTTTTTGCAGGGAGTCATGCCTATTTTCATACACACACACAGGTACCGCTATGGGGGAGCAAGTAATGATTTCTGACTCTTTTGCTTGCAGATGCTATTAGCTCCCCCCACTTTTAAGGCATGGCTCATGATACGTTATGTGCATGTGAGTTTTCCCGCTGACACTTGTTTTCATGCAGGATTGAGTCTTTCTTTTTTCTATGTATTTTTTAGAGTCTAAGAGAGTTTTGTAGCAGAAATAAGATATGGGCACGGGTTCCGAGTCGTTAGCACGGGAACCACGTGGAGGGGACCATAAGCAGATGCTCGTGCCCCGTATCTTAATTCTGCATTTTATATTGATGTATAGAATTAGGACCAGGCATGTATATGCGGAGTCTGACCGCCATTTTCTTTTCTGGGAAATGTTGTCGACCCAGCGACACCGACCTATTTATTATTTTGGTTTGACTTGTTTTGCTTTATTTTTGCATCATGTTGCATGTCTGCACTTGCATGTGTTTTTCTTGTTTTCTTTCTGTGTTTTATATGGGATTTCGTGATACAACATAGGCTTATTAAGAACCCTAAAATTTTAATTTTCTACAAAATCCTAAATAAAATCTTCAAGATAATTAAAATTTAGAATTAAAATATTCAGGATTTAAAAATTGCAACATTTACTTTCTTGTATATATTAATGGGGCCTCCACAATATTTAGGATCACTCTAGATAACTGCATTCATGTTTGCATGTCCCGAGGAGGAGTCCCCGTACTTTTCTAACCTGACTGGCCCAGCATACCTTCATATAGGTGGTTGTCTAGTGCGCCTAGAGTGTTAGAAGGCTCCCCGACCCAGACGGGGTGTAAGTCCTTTTGTTGGAGTGTTTACAACTTTGTAGTTGAACCTCCGCTTTCTCTTCTTTTCGGAGGCATCATTGCTATTTCGGCAGGTGTAAGTCCCACCTCTTGGAGCTCCAGCTTGTAGTCATAGGATAGAGTTTCCTTCATTTGACTTAGGGCTACCGATGTTCCCGTGGATAATGCAATTCACGGATTGCTAACCGGGGATTTCAGGACGTGTTGGGTCGACTACCTTCACGACCAGGTAGACTTAGGGTCCTATGACTGGGGATCTCAGGTTGTGTTGGGTCGACTACCTTCACGACCAGGTAGACTTAGGGTCCTAGTATGACGGGTTCGTGGTACCCCGACCCAGTTACCTCTACCTTTTAGGATCACTCTACCTTCCTTTTTTTGTTGAGCCTGTCGCTCCTTGACCTCGTTGATATCGCCTTGACGACCCGATGCCGATGAGCTGCCGCCCATTTGAGATACGACGATTTGTCCTCTGCCTTTTGGCCCGGATGTGCTTTGACGTATTGGGATATCTCCGTTAAGATGATTCAGGTTATTTCGTGGGCCCCATGTGCCGATAAGCCGCGACCCATTCCGGGATGTGAGAGACTCATTCTCTGCCAGATTGTTTAGCGTGAGTTTTGAAGAATTGGGATTGTTCTCACACAGAATAACCTTCCTTTGGTTGCATATACCCCATGTCTATGATAATATGAAGCGAAACTCCTTTTATCGAGAGTATTCTTGGGTATCGAAGCGAAACTCCTTTTATCGAGAGTATTCTTGGGTATCCCCCAAGATGTAATTAACCAGTATGGAACACTTTCCTCTGGGAGTGCTCTTGACCCCATAACAGGTACATACACCTGACTCTCTGGTTATGGATAGTCTATGTAGCTACTTCTTTCGCGGATATTGGTTTAAGTTGCCTCCGCCCGATCTTGATTGGGCGGACATTCTTAACCTATCCTTGCGAGGTTTATCGCACGTAGACTCTCCACATTTTACTTTTTCTCTTGTTTGTTTATTTGTCGTATGTTCCTTCTTATTTGATTTCTCTCCTCTTCGAATCATTTATATGGTTCGTGAGGGANTAAATGAACTGAACACGAACACAAGATCTGTTCATTCGTGTTCGGTTCGTTTACACCACTAATTTTGATTCACGCCACGCAATCCTCATATATTTACATATTTTTTAAAATAACTTAAATTTCATATTTACATACAAATCACTTAAATATTTAACATCACATAAAAAATATTATTAACATTATTTTTTTAAAAAAGTAAAATACTAATTTTCATATGTATATGTTTATAAGAACAAAGTGTTGAAAATGGAAAATCAAACTNCCCTCATATATTTACATATTTTTTTTAAATAACTTAAATTTCATATTTACATACAAATCACTTAAACATTTAACATCACATAAAAATATTATTATCATTAATTTTTAAAAAAAAGTAAAATACTAATTTTCATATGTATATGTTTATAAGAACAAAGTGTTGAAAATGGAAAATCAAACTTTAAGTGGTAGCTACATAAATACATAAAAATTATATGGTGTGCATGTAAATCTCAAAAAATAATAAAAATAATAATAAAGATCACAATTGGCAATATTCTTTTTCCTTACCTAATATAGCAAAATTAAGGAAATTTTATATACGTACCACTCAATTCTTATGTATTTACATATATGCCATCTAAACTTCAATTTTTACATTTGGGCTATTTGATGATTATGATGTATTTGATGTGATATGAAAATTTTAGGTGGTTTAAATATAAAAAAATAAAATTTAATTATTTGATGTGTAAATACCTAAGAATTGGGTGGTATGGATGTAAATCACTCAATGCCCCAATTGTTTAATGATATTAAATATGGAACTTATAAAGATGTCCTCCATTATCTGGAAAAAATTTGTGTACGTAAGACGTATGCAGCGCTGCGTACATAGGTAGGTTATAAGGAGAGTATTGAGAGTTATATTTGTATTATGTCTCATATAACTTCCTTGTAATCTACCTGTAATATATACATAACTAGTAAATTCTGCGCTTATATTTTCATATATTTTTAAATTACAAGTAGGTTAAGAAAAAATTACATGGAATATAATACGAATATAACTCAATAACTCTGACACGTGCTACAATAGGGGATGCAACGAGATGCAGACTGAAAGAATCTTCTTTAAATTTTNTTTTATATTTGGGCTATTTGATGATTATGATATATTTGATGTGATATGAAAAATTTAGATGATTTAAATATAAAAAAATAAAATTTAATTATTTGATACGTAAATACGTAAGAATTGGGCGGTATGGATGTAAATCACTCAATGCCCCAGTTGTTTAATGATATTAAATATGAAACTTACAATGATGTCCTCCATTGTCAGGAAAAAACTTGTGCACGTAAGACGTACGCAGCGCTGCGTATGTCGGTAGGTTACAGGGAGGGTATTGAGGGTTATATTCGCGTTATGCCCCATATAACTTTCTTGTAATGTACCTGTAACATATATGTAACTAGTAAATTTCGCGCTTATATTTTCATATATTTTTAAATTACAGGTAGGTTACAGAAAAATTATAGGAGGTATAATACGAATATATACTTTGAATCAAATTTTTCTCTCCCATTATCCGATACGTGAGTCAATAACTCTGACACGTGCTACAATAGGGGATGCAACGAGATGCAGACTGAAAGAATCTTCTTTAAATTTTCTCCATTTGTGTTCCCTCTGTATTGGCTTCATGCACGTTGGGAAGCACGAGGCCATAAGGTGGATGACAGCAAAGGCAAACTTTTTCTTATGTGAGTGGGACCCACACCGTCACTTCATTATGAGCTGTCAATAAAGGCCAAGCTCCGGACCTTATATATTATTATTATTAGGGGGGTGCAAACGGGCCTAACAGGAGCGAGCCATGCTCGGTTCGTGTTCGGTTCGTTTATATTTCGAGCTCAAAAAGTGTGTTCGTGTTCGGTTCTTTTGCTTAACGAGCCAAACACGAGCTGTTCACGAACAAAGAGTCATTTTAACAACCCTAATCATGTAGTCATAAGAAATTTAAGCAAAATTTAAAAATTATTATTTATATTAAAACATCATTTGAATCTAATTTAATAATTNGGACCCACATCGTCACTTCATTATGAGCTGTCCATAAATAAAGGCCAAGCTCCGGACCATATATATTATCATTATTATTTATTTATTTATTTATTTATTTAATTACATTTTGATATTTTATGGAAAAAAGGGGATAATGTCAATGCGTTGAAATTATATGCCAAAAATTCACGTGGATTCATGTGCAGTTAGGTTTGGCAGAGAATTCTTTTTATCTCTAAAGAAATGTGGCTGTATTGCTACCTCCATGGCTCGTACCCCCCAACCCCACTCCCCTCTGTCTCTCTTTACAGGCATATCCCTTTGATAAGAAAATTCACCATTAATCTAATATATATAGTCGTGGCTTTGACAGTTTTGTCGTAAATCCCCTTTAGTCTTAGATTCGAATCGTCAGGTTCAAATCCCAGCTGGATCGAATTAGTACATATGGAGGATCGGTGTATAAGACACTAAGATAGAAAATTCGCTTTGAATACTTATTCTTTTATATATTGAAGTAATAATATCATATTTGATCTAAACATGTTCACAAACATAAACAAACATATTTGAATCGATAAGCGGAAGTGAGATAGGATCATACATACCTCCAGTCATAACTTACACGAACAGAGTCGACACTCACAACTCTTGCGGCAAATTTTTTGTTATAGATCTTCTAAGTTTTTCTCACTCACAACCCGATGGTGCAAATAAAATGAAGAAGAGCAAGTTTAGGGACCAAAACAACAAGTATCACGTCTAATTATAGTGTTTTGTCCATCACAGAGTTCAACAGACGTGAGTAGGGCATATGCGAGTTTTTCTCGCATTATGAACGTTATGAAACATTACTGAATTCTAGTGTTGAACTTAGACACTACATGGAACACATTCTGAAATTTATTTCCCTTGAAAAAGGCAAGGAATTCCAATGAGAATTGAAATTAAAACAGAACATTAATTAATTTGGGAATTGTAATGAAAGAAATTTATTTCTCTTGAAAACAACAAGAAATTCCAAAGGGAATTGAAATTAAAACAGAACATTAATTAATTTGGGAATCATAATTGAAAGAATCCCAACATTCTCTCACTTGGTCCATATAGTTCAACACACACCATATAGAGAAGCAAAAAATATATGAATCATGGCGATAGGTCCTCTTATAGTGAGTATTATCTTCCATGTATTACGCTATATCAAGTTTCTCAACACTAGCCCATACAACTTAATGAATAAACCATATGTCTATTCCAAGTTCAAACCAAATAAGATTTCTCAAAATAAACGAATGAATAAATATGTGCACAAAACCATATGAGAAAACATTAATTGAATTAAGAGTTTCATTAAAACAATAATGTTAATACAATGTAAATCACATTATGGAACCAAGTCTCATTCGCACTACATGATCCTTAATATTCTTTGGTGGAATGCTTTTAGTCAAAGGATTAGCAATCATCAACTCAGTACTAACGTGTTCAATGACGACTTTCTTTTCCTTAACACATTCTCTTATGACTACATATTTCATGTCGATGTGTTTACTTCGACTTCCACTCTTATTGTACTTAGTCATAAATATTGCAGCTGAGTTGTCACAGTATAACTTTAATGGCCTTGAAATAGAGTCCACGACTCTAAGCCCAGATATGAAACTCTTCAATTATACACCATGTTAGGTAGCCTCAAAACAGGATGCAAACTCAGCTTCCATAGTGGAAGTAACAGTCAAGGTCTGCTTAGCACTTCTCCAAGATACAGCTCCACCAACTAGCATGAAAATATAACCAGATGTTGATTTTCTTGAGTCAATGCAGCCAGCGTAGTCTCAATCGAAGTAGCCAATCACCTCCAAATTATCTGTTCGTTTGTACATGAGCATGTAGTCCTTTGAACCTTGAAGATATCGCATCACTTTCTTTGCAGCTTTCCAGTGGTCGATACCTGGATTACTCTGATATCTTCCCAACACTCCAACAGCAAATGCAATGTCAGGTTTGGTACAAACTTGAGCATACATAAGGCTTCCAACAACTGAAGCATATGGAATGTTCTTCATGTGTTCTAATTCGAAATTATTTTTCGGACACTGACTCAAATCAAATCTATCACCCTTCACGATAAGTGCTATACTCGGTAAACAATTCTTCATGTGAAATCTCTCTAGAACTTTATTGATATATGTCTCTTAAGACAAACCCAAAATACTTCGAGATCTTTCCCTATGAATCTTGATGTCAATGATATAAGATGCCTCACCCATATCCTTCATATCAAAGTTCTTGGAGAGGAATTATTTCACCTCATAAAATAAACCCCTATCATTGGTTGCAAGTAAAAGATCATCCGCATACAGTACAATAAAACAAATTTTACTCCCACTAACCTTCTAGTATATACATTGATCCATGACGTTCTCTTCGAAACCAAATGAAGTAATAACTTCATGAAATTTCAAATACCACTGACGGGAGGCTTTTTTCAAACCTATATGGATTTATTTAGCTTGCAGACCAAGTGCTCACCATCACTAGAGGAGAATCCTTCTGGTTGTTTCATGTAAACCTCTTTCTCTAGATCACAATTAAGAAATATTGTTTTCACATCTATTTGATGTAACTCAAAATCAAAATGAGCTACCAATGTCATAATTACTCGGAGAGAATCTTTTTTAGATACANGATCTCGTCCAAGTTCGTGGAAAACGACCAAGGTAAAGCCCTCCCCTCTACCTTCCGCTCCTTTCTAATACGTCCCCGCCATCTCTTCCCAGTTCATGGAAAACGATGAAGCATAAAATGTAAAAAAAAGATTAGGTCTTTTTTTTCTTATCATTTTCTCTCTTGTTCTCAAGCAATCTCTTCAAATTCGGTTTTTTTTTCTTATCATTTAACAAAGGGAAGAGTTTGGAGGGGTACAGTAAGGTGAAGGGGGAAGAGAAGGAGAATGCACCTGTGAGGATGAGCTCCATGAATAATTCTGGTTCAAGGCCACCGCTTGACCTTACGGGAGCAGCAATTCAAAGGAGAGGAACCCCACAATTTTGCTGCCTAACCAGTCGGATGAGATTCCGCACTATTCATTTTAATTTATTATTGTCTCAGTTTAGGTGTTTAATATGTGAACACTAAGGAATTGAGTGGCATGTATGTAAATCTTCCGTAGTGTTATTTTGCAAGTAAAGCATGTGCATACAACATGATTTTTTTTTAGTAATTTTGATTACACCATTGTTTTGTACGGATAAAGTTTAATTTTTTGTTAAGTTGTTTTTACTTCAAAATGTTAAGGTTAATTTTTTAGAAAAGTAGAAGCGGATTAGGATTGTTAATGTTAATTTTATAGAAGAAAATATATGCATAAGTTGTACATTAATATATTGGTAGACACAATTATAATTGTTTGGCTATATTTATTGCTTTAGATCAGCTAAAACAATTACAATTGTGTCTACCAATATATTAATGTACAACTTGTATACATTATCGTTTTATTGAGAAAATTACAAATTCTGTGTGAGAGATTGTTCATTTAATTAAAAAAATCAGCAAATAAGTTGTTTATAAAACGCACAAACCAAACAGCTAAACAGCTTATCCAAAGCAGGGGCAGAATTGTCATTTATCAAGAATCAGCTGTTTTTCGAACGCACAAACCAAACACTCAGTCAGCTTATTTAGATCAGCTGCTCATCAGCAGATTATTAAGATAAGCTGTTTATCAGCATAAGCTGGATAAGCTGCATCTGCCCCAAACAGACCCTAAAATCTTCAAAAAGTAAACAAAAATCCACAAATTCTAATCCATATGAAACGAGGGCGGAACCGGTCTTTTCGTAGAGGTGACAAACTTATTATGAAAATAAATTTATTAAAAAAATAGCATATGGAACAAAATTAAACCGAGAATTTTATTATTAGTAGTAAATTAAATAATATTACAAGTATTTCGATATATTTTTTATGTTTGAATAAATTTAAAAAATAATTATATGTTTTAATTTAAATATTCATATTAAATCTAATTTTATGAAAGTACAAGTTTCATTTGAAACTCAATATATATATATATATATATATATATATATATATATATATATATATATATATANATTGCTACCTTCATGGCTCGTACCCCCCAACCCCACTCCCCTCTGTCTCTTTACAGGCATATCCCTTTGATAAGAAAATTCACCATTAATCTAATATATATAGTCATCGCTTTGACAGTTCTGTTGTAAATTCCCTTTAATCCCAGATTCGAATCGTAGCCGAATCCTCTCTGCGTCAGGTTCAAATCCCAGCTGGATCGAATTAGTACATATGGAGGATCGGTGTATAAGACACTAAGATAGAAAATTCGCTTTGAATACTTATTCTTTTATATATTGAAGTAATAATATCATATTCGATCTGAACATGTTCACAAACATTAACAAACATATTTGAATCGATAAGCGGAAGTGAGATAGGATCATACATACCTCCAGCCATAACTTACACGAACAGAGTCGACACTCACAACTCTTGCGGCAATTTTTTTGTTATAGATCTTCTAAGTTTTTCTCACTCACAACCCGATGGTGCAAATATAATGAAGAAAAGCAAGTTTAGGGACCAAAACAACAAGTATCACGTCTAATTATAGTGTTCTGTCCATCACAGAGTTCAACAGACGTGAACAGGGCATATGCGAGTTTTTCTCGCATTATGAACGTTATGAAATGTTACTGAATTCAAGTGTTGAACTTAGACACTACATGGAACACATTCTGAAATTTATTTCCCTTGAAAACGGCAAGGAATTCCAATGGGAATTGAAATTAAAACAGAACATTAATTAATTTGGGAATTGTAATGAAAGTAATTTATTTCTCTTGAAAACAACAAGAAATTCCAAATGAAATTGAAATTAAAACAGAACATTAATTAATTTGGGAATCCTAATTGAAAGAATCCCAACATTCTCCCACTTGGTCCATATAGTTCAACACACACCATATAGAGAAGCAAAAAATATATGAATCATTGTGATAGGTCATCTTATAGTGAGTATTATCTTTCATATATTACGCTATATCAAGTCTCTCAACACTAGCCCATACAACTTAATGAATAAATCATATGTCTATTCCAAGTTCAAACCGAATGAGATTTCTCAAAATAAACGAATGAATAAATATGTGCACAAAAACCATATGAGAAAACATCAACTGAATTAAGAGTTTCATTAAAACAATAAATGTTAGTACAATGTAAATCACATTATGGAACCAAGTCTCATTCGCACTACATGATCCTTAATATTCTTTGGTGGAATGCTTTTAGTCAAAGGATTAGCAATCATCAACTCAGTACTAACGTGTTCAATGATCACTTTCTTTTCCTAAACATGTTCTCTTATGGCTACATATTTCAAGTTGATGTGTTTACTTCGACTTTCACTCTTATTGTACTTAGCCATAAATACTGTAGCTGAGTTGTCACAGTACAACTTTAATGACCTTGAAATAGAGTCCACGACTCTAAGCCTAGATATGAAACTCTTCAACTATACACCATGTGAGGTAGCCTCAAAACAGGATGCGAACTCAACTTCCATAGTGGAAGTAACAGTCAAGGCCTGCTTAGCACTTCTCCAAGATACAGTTCCACCAGCTAGCATGAAAATATAACCAGATGTTGATTTTCTTGAGTTAATGCAGCCAGCGTAGTCTCAATCGGAGTAGCCAATCACCTCCAAATTATCAGTTCATTTGTACATGAGCATGTAGTCCTTTGAACCTTGAATATATCACATCACTTTCTTTGCAGTTTCCAATGGTCGATACCTGAATTACTCTGATATCTTCCCAACACTCCAATAGCAAATGCAATGTCAGGTTTGGTACAAACCTGAGCATACATAAGGCTTCCAACAACTGAAGCATATGGAATGTTCTTCATGTGTTCCCATTCGAAATTATTTTTTGGGCACTGACTCAAATAAAATCTATCACCCTTCACGATAGGTGCTATACTCGGTGAACAATTCTTCATGTGAAATCTCTCTAGAACTTTATTGATATAGGTCTCTTGAGACAAACCCAAAATACTTCGAGATCTTTCCCTATGGTTCTTAATGCTAATGACATAAGATGCCTCACCCATACCCTTCATATCAAAGTTCTTGGAGAGGAATTGTTTCACCTCATAAAATAAACCCCTATCATTGGTTGCAAGTAAAATATCATCCACATACAGTACAATAAAACAAAATTTTCTCCCACTAACCTTTTGGTATATACATTGATCTATGACGTTCTCTTCAAAACTAGATGAAGTAATAACTTCATGAAATTTCAAATACCACTGACGGGAGGCTTTTTTCAAACCTATATGGATTTATTTAGCTTGCAGACCAAGTGCTCACCATCACTAGAGGAGAATCCTTCTGGTTGTTTCATGTAAACCTCTTCCTCTAGATCACCATTAAGGAATATCATTTTCACATCTATTTGATGTAATTCAAAATCAAAATGAGCTACTAATGTCATAATTACTCCGAGAGAATCTTTTTTAGATACAAGAGAAAATGTCTCTGTATAGTCAATTCCTTCCCTCTGAGTGAACCCTTTGGCNAGAGAAAATTTCTCTGTATAGTCAATTCCTTCCCTCTGAGTGAACCCTTTGGCAACGAGTCTTGTCTTATGTCTCTCAATGTTACCTTGTGAGTTTTTCTTTGTTTTGAAAACCCATTTACATCCAATGGTTTTTACACCATTAGGCAACTCAACGAGACCCCAGACTCGATTAGATGCTATAGAATCCATCTCATCTCTAATGGCATTATGCCACAAGTTCGATTCCTTAGAACTCATGGCTTATGAAAACGTTTCAGGATCATTTTCGACTCAAATGTTGTAGCCCGATTCTTGAAGATACACAACATAATCACTAAGCATAGATGATTTTCTTTCTCTAGTAAACCTTCTTAATGTTGTTTCAACATTCTCCTCAAGAGGTTGTTCAACTGGTTGTACAACAATACCTTGTTGTTCCTTATTTACAACTTGATCTACTTGATCATTATTAATAGCTTATGGAACTTCAACAATTGGTTGTCTAACACCTGTTTGTCCTTGAAGGGTGTGATTAACAATCAATCTGTCACTTGACTTAGAGGGTTAAGTTTCACAGTGATCCTTTTCCGAAACAATATCCCGAAATTGATCACTCCCACTGATCAAGTCATACTCAAGAAATTTTGCATTTCTTGATTCCACAATCCTAGTGTTATGATACGGACAATAGAATCTATACCCTTTAGACCTTTCAGTATATCCAATAAAATACCCACTAATGGTCCTTGGGTCCAACTTCTTTTCTTGTGGGTTGTAAATTCTTACTTCATACGGGCATCCCCAAACGCGTATATGTTGCAAACTTGGTTTCCAACCTTTTGAATAACTCAAAAGGCGTCTTTGGAACAGCCTCGGTTGGAACTCTGTTTAATATATACGCATTCGTCTTTAGAGCTTCAGTCTACAAGAATTCAGGGAGTTTCGTGTTACTCCACGTACTTCTCACCATGTCCATTAAAGTTCGGTTTCTTCTTTCTGCTACACCATTCTGATCCGAAGAACCAGGCATAGTGTGTTGGGCAACAATCTCATGTTCTTGAAGAAACTTCGCAAATGGACCAGGTGCTTGTCTACTCTCTGTGTATCTTCCATAGTACTCCCCACCTCACAATTTTAATTTTTTTTCCACATTGATTCTCCACTTCAGCCTTAATGATTTTAAAGGCATCCAAAGCTTCGTCCTTAAAACTAAGTAAGTAGAGATACATGTACCGTGAATAATCATCTATGAAGGTGACAAAGTATTTTAGACTAACTACATCCATGTCTGGACAATAAATATATGTATGTATAATCTCCAATAGGTTTGTGCTCTTCTTGGCACCTTTTTTAGACTTATTAGTTTGCTTACCTTTTATGCAATCTATACAAGTCTCAAAGTCAGCAAAATCCAAAGTACTAAGTACCCCTTCATTTATCAAACTTTTAATTCTCTTAATGGAGATGTGTCCTAATCTTTGGGGCCACAATATAAAGGATTTCTCATTCACAACACATCGTTTTAACCCAGCATTAACATGCAAAGAATTATAAACATCATCATTTTGCAATTCAATAGAGTAAAGACCATCAAACAAAATACCATAACCAATAACCTTAGATTGATTAGATAAACTAAAACCAGAATCCAAGAAGTTAAAGGAAAAACCAAAAGGCATAAGTCTTGAAATAGAAATCAAATTCCTATAGAGACTTGGAATATAAAAAGTCTTTTCCAATCGTAAAACAAAACCGCTGCTTAAAACCAAACTGCACGTGCCAATGGCTTCTACATGTGAACTCATCTTGCTTCCTGAATAGATGCATAGTTCACTTTCAACTGGCTTCCTTAGGTTTTATATACCCTGCAAGGTATTAGAAACATGGATTGTAGGACCATAATCAATCCACCATTTGTTATGATTAACACTAACAATATTAGATTCATAACAGAAGAATGAAAGTTGAGTACATTTCTTGTCGAGACAGTTCTTAAACTTGATGCAGTCTTTCTTTATGTGCCCCTTCTTCTTATAGAAGAAGCACTTTGACTCTTTCTTTATGTCTAGCTGAGGAGGAATCTTGTCCTTTCCCTTATTATTGGCTTGATCCCTCTTCCTCTTTTCTTGAGTAGGGAAATTCACCTTTTCACCCTCTTCCATTGCCAATCTATCTTTTTCTTAGACACAAATGGTCAACAACTTATTAATTGATCATTTGTCTTTGTGTGTTATAAGAGATTTTGAAGGGTCCATATTGTTGGGTCAGAGTGTTCAAAATGAAAAGAACCAGAAAAAATTCCGACATTTTAACTTCCAAAGCTTCAAGATGAGATGTTATGTCCCTCTTGTTCATGATATGATCACGCACGTCTTTAATTCCGGTGAGCTTCATGGATGAAAATTGCATAATTAAGGTGTTGGTCAGAGCCTTGTCAGATGTTGCAAATCGTTGTTCATCGATGGCTTTCAGAAGGTCCTTGACCTTATTATGCTGCTCGACAGAACAACGGATACCGGCAAATATCTTGGTCTTTATGAGCATCACAAAGAGGCGATTGGATCACTCCCATTTTTTAAAGATCAACAACATCCGGAATGTTGGTTTCAGCAATGGCAAGTGGTTCATCTTTTCTTATAACATAATCAATATCCATCCATCCTAAATGGAGAAGAACTCTCTCTTTCCACAACTTATAGTTATCACCCTTTAATTTGGGAATGTCACACTTCAAAAATCAGAAATATTCGCAGGTTGAATAACTGCAAAATTTTTCAAACATACATGTTCATTTTTTTTTTGAGACCCGAAAATAAAATGTTATGTTTTACCAATGTAAATCATGCTCAAATCGATGAATCTAGTGACATAGAACTTGCTTGTGGGCAAAAATCCTACTCAAATAGATTCATCTAACAAATTTATGATAAAACAATCAAATTATGTTCCTTTTCTTAATTCTTGTGGGTAGATTAAGAAATATAAGTTGATATTTCATCTTAATTAATCATAAAAATATAACAAAATTCCTGTGGGTAGATTTCATTATATCTCCTATGATTAATTACAACTAATATTTTAATATGATTCTTGAACTTAATATATATAATTTTAATAAATTAAAGATGTTGTGGCTATTACCTAATTAACTAAAATTATATGAATCAATTAAAATTAATTAATTTTTTATTAAGAGCTAAACATTTGCATGCAAATAAAATAAATAACAGTGTTTTTTTTACTCAAAACGACATGTCGTTTTGCATGAGGAGGCTGATTTTTGTCGAATGAAAAACCAGCACCCAGACGACAAGTCGTTTGGCTTGTCTTCAATCTTCAGCCGGGTCATCTCGACTCGGTTCAGACCCGCGGCTCTGAATGGGAAACCCGACAGTTTCACAGCCAAAATCAATGGTTCAAATCACAGAAAGCTTAGAAACTTGATTTCAACACAATTTTTGGTTTTATTTTGGATTAACAACGTCAAAATTCTAATGCCCCAAAATCAAAACATTTTCTCCAAAATCAGGCAATAATAACAGACATTTACCTTAATGTCTCAACCAAGATTTACGCATAAACAAAGTGAAACAGAGTAAGCAATGCAGAGTTTAAACCTAGCTTTGATATCAAATGAAGTAATAATACCATATTCGATCTAAACATGTTCACAAACATATTTGAATCAATAAGCGGAAGTGAGATAGGACCATACATACCTCTAGCCATAACTTACACGAACAGAGTCGACACTCACAACTCTCACAACAAATTTTCAGTTATTGATCTTCTAAGCTTTTCTCGCTCACAACCCGATGATACAAATAAAATGAAGAAGAGGAAGCTTAGGGACCAAAACAGCAATATCAAGTCTAATTATAATGCTCTGTCCATCACAGAGTTCAACAGACGTGAGCAGGGCATATGCGAGTTTTTCTTGCATTATGAACGTTATGGAACGTTACTGAATTCTAGTGTTAAACTTAGACACTATATGGATCACATTCTAAAATTTATTTCCCTTGAAAACAACAAGGAATTTTAATGGGAATTGAAAGTAAAACAGAGTATTAATTAATTTGAGAATTGTAATGAAAGAAATTTATTTCCCTTGAAAACAGCAAGGAATTCCAATGGGAATTGAAACTAAAATAGAGCATTAATTAATTTGGGAATCCTAATTGAAAGAATCTAAATACACACACACACACACACACATTTTTTTTTTTTTTAAGAAAGGGCATAGGCTATTAGATAATATACATTTTTTTTAAAAGGAATGGCTAGAAAGACCACCCCTAATGCGCCTAACTAGTCGAGTACCAACCCCATAGAGCTATCAATTTTTCACTCATCCTTTTTGATTTGGCAAATAAAAGTTGGCTTCAAAATTAGAAAAATAAAATTTGTGAAGAACATAGCAAGGAGGGCCCATCATCCCTTTAAGGCCTATGAACAATAGGCCATGAGCTTTAATGAAATAAGACAAAGTCACATAAGGGCTCGTGGACTATGTGGAGATAGAGAAGCACTACCCATATGTGGCCTACTTGGTGAGTTTTATTAAGAGAGCACAAAGTAGCTAAGGTCACAAAAAATAGTAATGAAAAGAAAATTATGGTTACCCTATCAATACTTGCAAAAGAAATGGAAAGGAGGGGGTGGTGGGCAAAATATTTTGTCTCATAAATTTAAACTATCAAATCATACATATTTTAGCTGTAATTCTATTTAAATTACTTGGGAACTTAGGATAAGTGAAATGTATAAATACATATATATAGACACACACACACATGTGTGTGTGTTTATTTGAATTTATAGAGAGAGTTTGATTTTATAATTATTATAGCTTTACAATGTAAAATCTTTGAAGCAAGTAGCACTTACAAATAAATTAACTTTGTATTTCTTAATATAAGTCATTTGTGATAAAATGATCATTAATCAGATTATCTTCATAAATTAGTATTGTTGTGAACTAAAAGTATATATGAGAGAAGTGCCAGTTGAAATTCTTACATATTTATTTTCTTAAATTTTTCTAGTAAGAGGTTGAATTTTTAAAAGCTGAGTTGTGTCAAGCGGGCAATATGTTTGCTAGTCTTATGCTTGTTGATTATGATATAAGATTTACATAAGAGTTTTAAATGATAATTTAAATGTTTTTGAGGCTATCATCACTAAAACAAAAAAAAAAAAGTCATCATAAAGTTCAAGATTGAACAAAATTGAAGTCAATCTTACATAATATAATAGTCACCTTATTGAGTTGCTTAATGAACTTAGTTCATAATTCTACAAAAGTTAATGAGATGAAGACATAGATCGATCATCTATAAGAGAAAAGTATTGTAAACTTCTTGAACGAATTAGCTATCCATAATGTCGAGTTCATATTACACAAGTTTTTTCAACTTTATAGTATTATTTGTTGACCAAAAGCTTCATACTATATTATCGTTGATCTATTATCTAGATTTATCTTTTCTTTGTGTAATTGATATAGTATTTTATTAAAAGTTTATTTGATTTTATTTTATAATTCTTATTTTTTACACCTATACTTCAACAATGACATTATTAGTATTATTGATAAATTCATTATTTTTAATATGAATATTTACATATATACTACACAATTTTTATAAATTTATATATCTAGCGTATGAATTTTAACATTTAAATATATAATACTCAAATCGTTAACATCACATCAAAAATATTACCAGTAGTAACCTTTATAAATTGGAATAAGACTTTTCATGTGTAAATTTTGATGTGATTACAATGATAAAGTGTTACGAACGTAAATAACAACTTTTAGTTGTTAGATATGCATATACATAATATTTGTGTGGTATGAATGTGAACATCATTTTCTAAATAAGAGATTGTGTTGATCTCATTTTAATGAGGTTTCTGTCTCTTCCTCTCACCTTAGAACTTATAATCTAGCCTTAAGTTTTTCTTAGAGGTTTTTTTCTTAGAGGATTAATGAGTGTTTGAAACCCTAAACTAGAAATTCAAACCAAATCTTCACTTCTTCTGATTTCATGTACTAAATATTAATCCTTAACATCTTTGTTGAGTTGATTGACATTAGATTATTCAAACTAAAAATGAACTCCCATAGAACTTTGATATGCCCCTAACGTGTGTTGTTTTATGGCAATTTAATTCCCCTGAGACGACGCCAAAAACTTGACCCGACCCGATTTTACGCAGTAATTTAGAGTTCAAAAGATGGTCAAAAACTTGACCCAATTTATAATTAGTGGCTAATATGCAAAATTGAAATGTTATAAAATATAGCAAATAGTTCACACACTTTGGGTTCTACGCAAGTGCACGTATCGCTTCAAGTAATATAGGGTTTCCTTTGAAAACCCCAGTATCGATCCCACGAAGAAGCGACGAAAGATGTACTTAGTCAAATTTCAATTTACTATTATTAGTCCTTAGTTTGTTATGTCGATTAAAATGGTGTTTTATCTAGCAACTAATATTAAATGCGAATGTTAAATGTAAGGATAGTAACTATTCCTAAATGTAAATATTAATTCTAAAGGTAACTCTTTCTGGATGAATTGGTTTGGAGAATTTTAAGATGTTAAAAGCTACTATTCTTATGTAGTGAATTAGATAATGTAAAGAAATGAGATACATTAAATATTTTGTGTCAAATAGTAACAATTTTAATTTTCTACCCTGATTCAGTGTTATAAAAAATCATTGGCTTAACTCAGGTTTAGTCCCTGAATTTGTAATTAGGCTGGGATGATACTAGCTCTCACTCAAGAGCTCCCACTTCCCTTCCCCTGAAGCTAACGCTCGCTTTAGTTCTTAAACTCTAAGACCAAACTGGGGATTTTAGTCTGTCACCTTAAAATTTTCAATTCTACACCCAACAATATATATATTTCCCTCTTTATTTGCACTCAACCACCATGAACTTCACCATACATGGAATTTGAATGTGGCTTCACTTTGTTGAGAATTACACTGCCCTCTCAGATCTCAATGCAATTACAATAAATTTTAACACTACAATGGGTCTTTATTGTAATGTAAATGAAGTGCAAGTAAAAACCATCACATTTATAATTAAAACTTCTTCAAGAAAGCATCCTAATATCCTAAACATGAATCATACTCATTGTAAAAGAAAAGTAAAAGGAAAATAACGACATAATCTTCTCATGTCACTATTTCCAAAAAAATAAGAAAGAGTAAGAGAAACACATCACAAAGCACGAAGAAAACACAACGAAAAACTTCATTAAATCAAAGCAATTCCACTAGATAAGCGTTTACAAAATCATAAGATAATGAAGAACACAATACTTAGTTTTTTTCCCTTGAAAAAAAGATGAAAATCTCTCCCACAAAGTCTCTTGCTGATCCATGCAATGCTAGAACATTCCCTTACAGATTCTCTCAAAATCCCCTCATTAATCTCTCCAAAGAAGTAGAAATCCACATTTCTACTTATATTCTAAGATCTCTAAACATTCTCCACATTTTTCCACTCACACACACCACATTTTTCTAACATAAAAGCACTTTATTATAGTATAGCGACGAATTTCCCAAGATATGCCTCAAGCAACCTTCCAAAAAACGTCCAAATATAATGAATCTTCTAGAAATTCGCCCAGCATCGCATCTAAACTGTCTCGAGCGTTGTTGGCCCCGTTTTGGGCATCATCAATGTCATTTTCATGTCGCTCTCTGCACTCTGACGTCGTCGACACCCACCTGCGCAGCTCTACCATTTTACTTCATTTGGCTTGATTTCGCCCTGTTTCAGTTGTGTTTCGTTCCTAACAGATATACCTACAAAATAAGCATGAAAATAACATTTCTTTACAGTGCAATTTCATTCAAAAATATGTGAGAAGTGTAAAAGAGATTAAACATAGAAAGACATCGAAATGTGCTAGGACAAAAAAAAATTTCTTGTTTGTTTTTGCTCCAACTTGCACCGTTTTTATTTCTTTTTCTCCAAAACTCTATTTCTTGTCCCTGAAAATAAAAATATGCAAAATACCTTCTTTTAAAGTATAATATCATAAAAAATCATTAAAATTGAGCATAATATATATAT
>JXCR01149088.1:195024-263259 GCA_002079205.1 Phalaenopsis hybrid cultivar
AGAAGAAAAAGTAAAAGTTGAATCTACTAACTACTACAACATCCTATCAAATTCATATACATTCATAATCACGATAGAATGACTGCATGAGAAAGTAAATCTAGCCTAAAACATGCATGCAATAATACTAAACTAAAAGGAAGTATACTCAGCTTTAAAATCAATTTTTCTTCCTACCCCCAAACTTGATTTTAAACATGTATAGCATTTAGTGCAGAAAATATAAGTAGGAAGAAAAATAGTTTAGAAATTCTATCTAACACAAATGTCTATCAAAAACATCTACAATTATTTATTAGGATAGAAAACATGTAGTCGAAAGTAAATCTAAACTAAACATGTCAGTATGAGATTAACTAAACAAAATTTTAACTAGCATAACAGGTATAAGCATAGTAATATAAAAATGTTCTTAAAGTCCTATTTATTATTGTAACACAAACACAAACACATAAAATAAATAAGGTCAATTCTTCCTTTAACTCTTCAAATCTCACTAAATTACTTCCAATTTATAATGGAATCACTACACAAATATATTGGGTACTTATAAATGATTTTATAGATTCTAATCTCAAAAATAAGATTATCCCTGATATATTGGTTCTCGAGCACCAACACCAGGCATCACCATAGTTAAGCACCTCTAGCAGTTATAAGGATAGTGTAAATTCATCCACATGTTACTCATCAAATAGGTTAGCTACTCCTACCAAATGAAAACAATGTCGAAGAAAGGAAGTAACAAAATTGAGATGGAATTGTCACTGATAAATTCATAAAATCTCTTCTAAAGCTCAAATCCGGGTTAGACCCAAGTTGTAGTGGACTCATCAATCCAACTACTACAATAGAACATACAAGTTTAACCATAATAAGAAGTTAAGAAATCACCTCCCTCATGACACACAAAAATCAAATCAAACCACCAGCAATCCAAATATCTACCAATCATTAATCAAATTGATCGATCCACACTAAAGCAAACACAATACAACATTAATAAACATAACTCTCAAGCACACTAAATCAAACCACACTGATAACTATGGGTTGCCTCCCATAAAGCGCTTTGTTTAACGTCGTCAGCCCGATAAATGATTCCACCTAGATCAAAATTCCATGTAAGTAATCCTTGATCAATCACCCAATCTTTTTCAAATCTAGGGATTCCTACAAAGTCTTCAATTTTAAAATTTTCTTTCAACTCTTCCTTTTTATATTGATTCATATCCTTGTTCCTCTTATTTACTTCTAGATCCAATATTCTTCTATTAATTTTCTCAATTTTCATATTAATATCATTCTTAAATTTTATAAGAAATGGATCTCTATAAGATAAATCAAGATCTCACAAATTTTGGATCAAATTCTCTTTAGATAATTCAGATTGTGGATCAAATTCTTCTAGGTTACTCTTGTTTTTCAAGTTATCTTCTAATTCTTCCCTTTGGTACTGAGTAAANACAATCCAAATATCTATCAATCATTAATCAAATTGACCGATCCACACTAAAGCAAACACAATACAACACTAATAAACAAAACTCTCAAGCACACTAAATCAAACCACACTGATAACTATGGGTTGTCTCCCATAAAGCGTTTTGTTTAACGTCGTCAGCCCGATAAATGATTCCACCTAGATCAAAATTCCATGTAAGTAATCATTGATCAATCACCCAATCTTTTTCAAATCCAGGGATTCCTACAAAGTCTTCAAATTTAAAATTTTCTTTCAACTCTTCCTTTTTATATTGATTCATATCCTTGTTCCTCTTATTTACTTCTAGATCCAATATTCTTCTATTAATTTTCTCAATTTTCATATTAATATCATTCTTAAATTTTATAAGAAATGGATCTCTATAAGATAAATCAAAATCTCCCAAATTTTGGATCAAATTCTCTTTAGATAATTCAGATTCTGGATCAAATTCTTCTAGGTTACTCTTGTTTTTCAAGTTATCTTCTAATTCTTCCCTTTGGTACTGAGTAAATGGTGGAGGTGGTCTTGCTATATATCTTTCTAATTCCTAAGGAATTCCTTCCATTGGTCTTTCAATATCCTTATCCTCATCTCTCAACTCAAAATTCTTTTGAAACATATCCTCGAATTCTCTTCTAAAAANAATCTCCCAAATTTTGGATCAAATTCTCTTTAGATAATTCAGATTCTGGATCAAATTCTTCTAGGTTACTCTTGTTTTTCAAGTTATCTTCTAATTCTTCCCTTTGGTACTGAGTAAATGGTGGAGGTGGTCTTGCTATATATCTTTCTAATTCCTAAGGAATTCCTTCCATTGGTCTTTCAATATCCTTATCCTCATCTCTCCACTCAAAATTCTTTTGAAACATATCCTCGAATTCTCTTCTAAAAATCAGTTCAATAATTTTAAATTGCTCATCATTCATCTCCTTAGGATTTATTTCAGAGTCACTAGGTAAAATCTCTAGGGGGGTAATTGTTAATTGCATTAATATTCTGCCTCAATTGGTTTTCTATATCCTTATTGCAACCTCTTGATTTTCCAATTATTTCGTCATTTGAATCACAACCTCTTCTAACATTAATTCCTTCTCCTCATCCTTTGGATTGGAGTTAAATTGAGAATNACTCATCATTCATCTCCTTAAGATTTATTTCAGAGTCACTAGGTAAAATCTCTGGGGGGTAATTGTTAATTGCATTAATAATATGCCCCAATTGGTTTTCTATATCCTTATTGCAACCTCTTGATTTTCCAACTGTTTCGCCATTTGAATCACAACCTCTTCTAACATTAATTCCTTCTCCTCATCCTTTGGATTGGAGTTAAATTGAGAATGATTATTAATTGAGTTAATAATCTGCCCCAGTTGGTTTTCTATATTCCTTATTACGGCCCCTTGATTTTCCAACTCACACGTCATTTGAATCACAACCTCTTCTAACATTAATTCATTCTCCTCATCCTATGGGTTGGAGTTAAATTGAGGCTGGTTCATTCCAAATTGGTCCAACTTCCTTAATATTGCAGCAACCTGAGATGCAAGAATTGNTAAGTGAATTGGTTTATTTACAACCTTGCTTATTAGCTTAGTTTGATAACCTTTTTTTTCTTTTATAGAACATAATGAAAGAAATTATTTTTGCCTCATATAATTTAATCTAGTTTAATGAATGTTTGAGAAGCCATTTTATCTTACATTTATTACATTTCTCATATAATATAAGATCTGATTTCAGGTTGATTTCAGGTTTTGGTTGTGCCTTAATTTTAGTATTATGCTAATGACACCTTTTATATTCCTATATCAGTTAAAATGAGAAAGTTTTGCTTTCACTTTTCTTCTTCCCAACAGTTATTTTTGTGCGTCTTTTCTTAAAAAGGAACGGTTTTCAAGTGATAAAGAAGTGAATTTGTAAGTTGATTTGTGTAATTTTGAAATCTGTTGGTTTCTAGTGTTGCAGGAGCAGATTGATTAGTTTTCTAGAACTTTTCAAATATGTCACCTAATTATAGGGAAGGCCGGCTTTTTTTTTTTTCTGTTCCAGAACATCTAATACAAAACTGCGTATTCTTCATGTTACATTTAGTGCAACGGCTTGCCATTTCAACTGAATGTGAAAGCCCAAAATTTCATTTCTTTGTGTGATGCATGCCGTCTGCAATAATATATATGTGCCACTCAGCTTTCGTCCCCTTTTTTTTCTTCACTATTTATCAGTAGCACTGTTATTCATTAAAAATATAATGGATGGCCTATAACTTCATGATAGTGGTAACGCTATCCTTCACCATATATACTAACGGACACATTTCTCAAGTTACGCACCCACCGGTTTGAAATATTTGTGATAGGTATATAAACTCCCTNTATTAAAAATATAATGGATGGCCTATAGCTTCATGATAGCGGTAACGCTATCCTTCACCATATATAATTGGCTATCATGTACTAACGGACACATTTCTGAAGTTACACACCCACCGGTTTGAAATATTTGTGATAGGTATATAAACTCCCTTCATAGGCCTCCAACATGTATATAACTTNATCAATCCCTAACCCAACAAATGAAGAGGGAGGCAGACTCGAGAGGTCGAGAAAGAGGGAGCAGGTGAGGTTCTTGTTCGCTCGGCGCTTGTGTCGTGAGGAATAGAGGAGGCGGGGAAGANTCAATCCCTAACCCAACAAATGAAGAGGGAGGCAGACTCGAGAGGTCCAGAAAGAGGGAGCAGGTGAGGTTCTTGTTCGCTCGGCGCTTGTGTCGTGAGGAATAGAGGAGGCGGGGAAGATGGAGCCGAGCAGGAGAGTCGCAACATGCAAGAGTCTAGGTACCCAGAGAGAAGGAGGCGAGCAGAGCTTTTTCTGCGAGAAGAGGGAGCCGGGATCGAGTGGTTGCGAGAGAGGGAGCAGGTGAGCCGAACGGCAGTTCCGTCAGGCGAGGAAGAGAGGAGTTGGAGGCGAACCGAACGACCATTCGATCGAGCGAGGAAGAGAAGCGAGCGGGGGTCTTCGACGCAGAGAAGAAGCGAACTGGAGGGGGCGAAAATTTCAGGGTGAACTTTAAAGGAAGGCGAGGGTCTCGAGCGGGAGAGACGAAGCGGGCGAATGCGGTGCTTCTCTGGGAAGAAGGATCCGGAGAAAGGGAGAGCGACGGATATCGGTGGCAGAGAGGAAAGGCGAGTGGCTTCGGTGCGAGGAGAAGAGTCGAGTCGTGCGTTTGTGGAGAAGAGACGCGAGCCCCTTCTTTGTATGCTTGAATCTTCAAAGTAGGCGTTACGGGAGATTGGGCAACTAATTCATTAGTTTCCCTGAGTGCTCTAGGCTTAATTAGAAGCTCATAAACTTCAGGTTGGGCAGGTAATTTTGAAATTATAAATTGTATGAACTGAGGTAATTAGCTTGTGTTCAGCCTGGATCGAACCAGAGACGAATCTGGACCCGCATCCCCTAATTTAAAGAAAGTATGTGTATCAATTTTCGTGTAAATTGCGTGCGCGCAAAAACATAGCAATATAAGTATACTTCCTAGGTAAAATCGACATTCCAAACGTGTTTGCGCGGTCCGTTTCGCCATCCAAGGTCGGCTAAATAAGTTTGCCGACAATTGAGTTAAAAATGCGTCAAATTTAATTTTTCTTCGAATTTTTTGTTCGCAACGGGTCATTTTGAGAATTGATTTGGTCTAATTGTTGGTGCAACGTGTGTAAGTGTCGGTGACGTGAATTGCTAGGTTTTTGCACATTGAATGTGTGAATTGCAGTGTTCGTGTTGTCGAGTCACAAAGGATTTACCTAAAGTCGTCTGATCCTATGGGAACTCAATTTTTTGGGTCATCTACATATTTGTCCTTAGCCCTTGCAACTAAGAGTAGAGTGCTTGGGACTACTCATGTGATGTCTTCACAAAAATAGGTCAAGAAGTGGTTTGAAGTTCTATGGAAGGTGAACTTCATTACTAGTCCACTAGGAAGATCAATATGGAACTCCTAAAGCTAGATCTTGGGTTCTAGGAGTAGGAAACTAAGACCTCACTGAAAATGAGGTNCGAAGTTCTATGGAAGGTGAACTTCATTACTAGTCCACTAGGAAGGTCAATATGGAACTCCTAAAGCTAGATCTTGGGTTCTAGGAGTAGGAAACTAAGACCTCACTGAAAATGAGGTNCTCTTAGATTTTGTTACAATTAGATTAGGTTGTTTTGTGTTACTCGGGTATCTTTCCCATTGCTCTCTTCTTATTACACTTAGGTTTAGTCATGGTGAGTCACTTTCAGAGAAAACCTTAGCATTAGCAAAATTCAAATTTAGATGTCATTAGTTTTAACATGAGTTTAATAATTAGTTATCAAGCTAATAATAACTCTCTTTTTTATTTGAGCTAGAGAGTGGCAGCATCTGTGATAAAAACAATCACATAAAAAAAAAAATGACAACAACAACCACTAATAATAATAATACTAATAATAATCTTTAAATAAAATTTGATGGATACCATAAAAGTATTCATTAATGAATGATGGGATTGCAAATGTTTAGTCATATAAAGGGACTCCCAAGATAACTCAGGTGGTGCAAATGGTCTGTAAACTTATCATATTTACAAGCTAGTGAGTAGTGATTTCTTGAATCTGAGGAACTTCACTTATAAACTAATAGACAAACCAAAGGTCAAGCGGAGGATAGGGGTGTTTTGTTATTGCGAGTCATGAAAATACTTCAAATTACGTAAATTTTATTAATATTATCTTAAAAGAACAAAACATTTGATATAAATGTAAATTCATTTTTAATATTTGTTATCATGATTAATTGTTTTAGTATCATTGAGTTTTGTGTTATATCAATATCAATGTGTTCTATATAACACTAGCTAATCATTGTATTTATTAAAGGTTGTTCCTAGTTTGTTTCAAAATGACAATTTGTAGAGATGATTCCGGTTTATGACTATTACTTGGATCTAAATCCTAATTTGGTCCCTCGACTATTCATATGTGGTCAATTTAGCTCTAGAGTTTTTTAGTGCTCCAATTTTGTCTCTCGACTATCAAAAATTGATCCCAATTCGTCCCTAAGGAACTAAATTGTGATCAAGTTTGTATAATTGGGGGATTAAATTGGGATCATTTTTGTATCATGATATCCACATGAGGGACCGTTTTGGATTAATATTCAATAATTAGGGGACTAAATAGGAGTATTGCATAACTCTATGACTAAATTAGCCACTTCCGAAATCATTTTGGGATTCAATATGTGCTACTTGAGTGACTGAATATGTGTATGTAATTGGACTTTTTAGACATATGAATTTTATTCATCCTTTTGATATTGGTGGGTAAGAAAGATTTTTACAACTTGGATTGTTATGGAAATACAATATTTACGTCATCAGTCTAGCTTCAAGCTAAATTATGTCTCTATATTTGGTTTCAACTTTTTCCTTTAGTAACTTATTCTTTGAAGAGCGTGTTAACTAACAATTATAATTTGCATGGAAGCATTTTTTTTTTTATCTGCCTTGGTTGTCTATCTCATTGCTATATCCTGGTTTTGTTTTTGTCAGCTTGGAGAAGAACTTTGGTTCACGATTGGAAACCAGCATATTCCTTTTGGTGCCTCACCCCAGGTATTAATTATCATATTTGATTGGCAATTTAATATTCCCTCATTATGTATTCATCAAGTGCTAACCATTCAGGCGGTTGACTGAACAAAGAAAGTCAGGAACCTTGCTTGAAGTTTAACTTAGAACAAACACCATTATTCTGAATTATGTTACAAATTTAGGGCCTTAAGCCTTTTAGAACTTCTTTACACGTTTATATTGCCATAGGTTACAAATAACTGCCTTTTATCTTTGTGTTAGAATTTTCTTAACACTTCTATGCCTTGTAACGTATACATGATCAATAGCTGGAATTCGAGATACATTGCTCTTTTTTTTTTTCAATCAATTCATTCTTCTTTTGAAACAATTTTTACATTCTGGTAAATGTATAATACATTATGACTCTTCGTTTGATTCTTTTTGTTTTTATTTGAAGGATGTATGGACAGAGTTAGGACGTCCTTGTGGCATCCATCAGAAGCAGGTGGGCCTGCCTTCAAAAGTTGAATTCTTTCCAAATATCTAGCGCTGAGATAAAGCCTATAAAAATAATCTTTTTTAGTTTGAATTTCATCCAGCTGTAATTTGTTTGTTGAATGTGAAAATGAATACCTGCATTCATCTTAATGTTTTAGGTTGACCAAATGGTTATCCACTCTGCTTCAGACCCACACCCTCGCACAACTCTTTGTGGAGATTACTTCTACAATTATTTCTCACGTGGTCTAGACATATTGTTTGATGGACAGGTATATTCCATTTTAATGGTTAATATGCTTATTTTTAATTATTTACTGAGGCTAGTTTATTTTACTTGAATATCTAGACTCATAGAATCAAGAAGTTCGTTCTACATACAAATTATCCCGGTCATTCAGATTTTAACGCCTACACCAAATGCAATTTTGTTATTTATGATGCTGAAAGTGAGTATTAAAAGCACAAAAATTCTTGGCATTGATGTTTTTGCCTGTAAATCCATGCTTTATACCATTTTTGCAGTTGAAGGAACTATTCCATTAGGAGGTTCCACAAAGCGTTGCATAACACCTAGGACCAAATGGGAACAAGTAAAGGTAACATTTTTTTCAGTATTTTATCATAATTCATTCTTCGATTGTTTTACAAGTAGATAGCATGTTGGTCCCTGGTTGACGAGGTATTTATTGTCATGGCACACGTATAGCTTGATGTTTTCTATTCGGTTTGAAGGTGTATTGACTATACATTGCAGTAATTAGAAAAACAAATTGATGCACATTTGTAAAATTTTTAATTTAACGAGAATATTTATCATTGTGCATTGATTTCAATTTCACTTGGTTTTCACCAGGATTTACTTGTGGGGAAATCTTCAAACGTAGCACACGATTCTTATGTATTTATATATCTCACGCCTAAACTTTCATATTTACATACATAGCACTTTGGTGTTTTAAAAAATTGCAGGTTTAAAAAGTGATAATAGTGTTGTTTTTGATGTGATAATAAATATTTGACTGATATGTGGTGTATATAAGTTTAAATGTGAGATGTAAATACACAGGAATTATGTGCTATGTATGTCAGTCCTCTTGTATTGACTATAATTTAAGAACAAGAAAATTCTAACAACACACGAGGCTCCTAAAAATATCTAATAACAAGGAGCGTAGTTGACATTGACAAATTGTTGGAATAGAACCCAGGATATGGAATAAAATAACATGATATTAGTGATTGAAGGAGGGGTTATTAAATCCAATTACAATAGACACAACAAAGGAAAGAAATAAAACAAAATAAAACAAATAAGAAAGAAATGCCAACTTGGATTATGTCAGTCATGCTCAATTTGGATTTGAAGTCATCGAACAAATGATGAGAAAGATTCTTGGTAAGGATATCTGCTAATTGACCATTGAACGACACAAAAGGAACACAAATTTCTCCGGATTCAATCTTTTCCTTAATGAAGTGTTTGTCAATCTCCATATATTTGGTACGATCATGTTGGACTGGATTGTGAGCAAAGCTGATGGAGGCCTTATTATTACAAAATAGCTGCAATGGGACAAATGTTAGCATACAAGATTTGCAGAACATGATGCGTAACTGGAAAGCTTCACAAATCTCCAAAGACATAGATCAAAATTCAGCTTCAACAATGCTTTGGGCAACCACAGACAATTTTTTATTTTTTTACGTGACAAGATTGCCCCATACAAATGAGCAATACCCCGAGGTGGAATGTCGATCATAAACTGACTTGACCCAATTAATATATGTATGAACAAAATAGATCGATGTATGACGAAAGAAAAAAAAAAAACTAACCTAAGCCCAATGTACCTTTTAAATAGTGGTAGATCCGTTGGACAACTTAGAGATGATGCTCATAGAGGTCATGCATAAATTGACTCATACCAACTGTGTGACATATGTCGGGGCGAGTATGGGCGAGGTAGATGAGTTTCCTCACAAGACGCTGGTAATGAGCCTTGTTGAAAAACACAATATTGAGAATGTCAAATAATTTTTCATTCAGATCCATATGTACAATCACTGGTTTGCATAGAAGAGTGTTGTTCTCTATCAAGAGATCAACCACATGCTCTAAGACAGACAAATGCCTTGAGATGATTGAGTCACTTCTATGCCTAAAAAGTACCGGAGAGATCCCAAGTCCTTCGTTTCAAAGGACTTATCAAAAATGTTTTTCAAGGACTCCAATGCTGGGAGATCGTTATCTGCAAGAACAATATTGTCAGCATAGACAATAAGGATAGTCATCTGGCCATTGGAGGAATGCTGGAAGAAGAGAGCATGACCCGACCCGATTGAACCTAAGTAAAACCATGGCCCAGGACTACCTTTGTGAACTTGCCGAACCAGACTCTTGGAGATTGCTTTAGCCCATAGAGGGACTTTTGCATCATACAGTTGCCCTCTGGAGGCAGTAGAGTCAAAGCCAGGAGGGATAGACATGTACACCTCTTCTGTATGCTCTCCATTCAAGAACGCATTCTTGACATCTAGCTGGAATAAAAGTCAATCCTGATTCCCCGCAAGGGTCAACATGACTCGAATAGTGTTTAACTTAGCTATTGGTGCAAACCTCTCCTCGTAGTCAACTTTGTAGGTCTATGAGTTCCCTTTGACGACCAATTGTGCCTTGTTACGTTCAAAGAATCTATTAGAGTTGAACTTGGTGCTGAAAATCCATCGACACCTTATTACTTTCTTACCCCAAGGAAGTTCAACGACGTCCCACACATAGTTCCGCCGAAGGGCATCTATTTCTTCCATTACTATCGTTTTCCAGATTGGCTCAGCAAGAGCAACCTCAATATTAGCTGAGATCCGATGGTCCGTCAGGTTAGTAGCAAATGCTTTGTAGTTCGGCGATAAACTGCGAAAAAAGACATCTTCTGTCATAGAATTGAGAGAGCATGTTTGATTGCATACATTTCTCGGAGAACTTACCTCATTCAGAGGAGGGTTATGCTGAGTTTGTTGCCCCGAGTGGAGTCATGGCCTTGTAAGGAGGTAGTGGGCTCCAGGACAGGAGCATTGAGACGGGTGCACCGAGTGTAGACACAGACAGTAAGAGGAGTAGATAGTGCGCTCAATGGAATAGGGGACTCCTTAGTGACCGGGATAATGTGGGAAACATCCATAGGAGTAAGATAAGTGTGTCTAAGAACTTAAGCTCCTCCTCACTTGAGGCCGAGCTACGAAAATAAGGAACACTTTTAAAGAAGGAGACATCAACACTCTTATAGATTGTGTTTATAGTAGAATCAAAGCACCAATATCCCGTTTGAGTGGCGGAGTATCTCAGGAAGATGTATTTTATGGATCTGGGATTAATTTTACTTCGAGTGGGGGTAGTGTTCCGAACAATAACAATGCACCCAAAAAATCTTGGGATTTAATGTGGAGAAGTCTCGATTGACGGAGAAGAATGATATTAGAAAAGGGGGTTCAGAACTTGTGAATTTTAGAGGGAACTATTTATGAGATAGGCGGCATTCAGAATGGTTTTGTTCCAAAACTATTTCGGTACATTAGATTGAAACATAATTGAGCGAGCAACGTCGAGGAGGTGACAATTTTTTTTTCTCGACTACCCCATTTTGTTGAGGAGAGTCCTTTCACGAGCTATGGTAGAGGATGCTCTTACTCATTAAGAATTCACCCAAAATAAACTTGAAAAATTCATGGTTATAGTAGGACTAAAGGACCTTAATTGGAGTTTCAAATTGAGTTAAAATGAATGTGTAGAAGTTTTGGAAGGTTATAACAATCTCCAGTTTTGTCTTTTAAATGTAGACCCACTTCATCTGAGTGTGGTCATCAATCAGCGTCAGGAACCACCGTTTATTGGTGTAGCTGGAAGTGCGAGAGGGTTCCCATATGTCACTGTGAATGAGAGAGAAATGACAAGGTGTGTAAAGTGTACGATTTGTAATAGAACTAATGATGCTTGGTTATTTGACACATCTCTCAATCAAAATTAGAAAGATTTTTATTAGAAAACATCAAAGGATACAAATTTTTTATATATTGGAAACTAGGATGACCCAAATGATAATGCAACAACATAATGAAACATTTAATGACTCGAGCTAAACTACAACTCTTGAGTGGTGTGTTCTCACTCTCCGTGTTCTTCTTTTGAAAGTAGTAGAGTCCAACTACTCTATTGGCAGTTCTAATCATCCTCCCCGAGCGACGATCCTAAAGAACACAATCATCAGAAGAGAAATTAGTCACACAATCAATATCATTTGCCAATTTGCTGATAAATAACAAGTTACATTGCAACAATGTAACATGTAAAACAAACACTACAGTTAGGCTGATTGTTAGTACAACCGATCCTTTTTCAACAAAGGAATTACAAGAGCCATCATTAATTCTGACAGTACTTTCCCAGAACACGGATATTAAGTCGAGAAAGCTTGCGATTATCTTGTTATTGTAATATGTGGTACCTGAATCAATAATCTATAAACCAGAGGAGGAAAGAATCGTGAGAGCCATATGAAGAGTACCTTATCGAACATGTGAGGTCGACAGACCTACAGAGAATTGATTAACTCCAAGTAGCTTGATCAATTGCTCCATTTGGTTTTCAGGGATTCAGAAGATTCTGAGATGTTCCGGGTACTAATCGGCTGAACCGTGGTAGGTTCGGACGTCACAGTGAGACCCTTGGTAGTAGAGAATTAAGCTGAAGGTTTGTATGCTGATTACCATGAAGTTTCGAACAGTTGTCCCTAGTGTGGATGAGTGTGCAATAATCACAAGTGAGATGACCGGTCCGAGGTTGCATGAACGAGGACTAAGCACCATTCGAGATCAAGGCGGACGATTTGACTGAAGGAGTAGAAGTGCCGAGCATGACAAGCCTCTGACTCTTCCCGACGAGTCTTGGTGAAAATAGTGCGAGCAAAAGGAAAAGGGTTTCGACCAAGAATATGGCTCTGGACTTTGTCAAGTTCTTTGTTAAGGCCAGTTAGGAATTGGAATATGTGATCCTTTTCTACAATCTTCTGGAAGAGAGAAAGGTCGGTCGGAGAATCCCAAGTGTAGTCGTAGTACATGTCGCATTCAATCTATAATGCAACAAGGTCATCATTGTACTGGGTCACGGTCTTTGGCCTCTGTTTTGCCTCCCGAATTTTTTTAGACACCTCATATAGTTGGCTGGAGTTTCCTACATCGGAGTAGGTATCACGGATTGCCGTTTATAGGGCACTAGCTGAAGGGAGAAACATATATGAATGACCAATCAAAGTCTCTATGGAGTTGATTAGCTACGATATGCCACGAAGTTCTCCACTTCCCAAACTCCATACGTCAAGTTTGTGTTTGGAGGCTCACGAATCATACCTGTGAGGTGACCGAATTTCCCGCGTCATTTGATGAACAAATGCATCACTTGGGACCATTAAAGAAAGTTACTGTTGTTCAGGTTATGGTTTGTGATTAAGAAATTCATGTTGGTTTCCGGTCCTTTGGTCTGTAGAGTTGGAGTAGATCCTCCGGTGGAATCAAGAACACCTTCTGAAGGTGTCTCAGTAATGGAGGAGTTCACCATGATTTTGACTAAGCCAAATGAGATGTCGGGTTGTTGTGCATCGGAAGACTCCGGCTCCAGGAAGGAAAGAAGGTATAGCGGTTGTACAGAAAAAAACTGGTTGGCTGGACGAAAATTTTGGTCTGCAGGATACAATACCTGAAGGAGGTTTGGCGGTTGGGAGCAGGTTTGGATAGGACCAGTGGCCTGGACATAAGTTATGGCCGACATAATGGAGCGCCTGGTGGAGTTCACGTTGGCTGGGAGCAACCCTATAGGTCTGGACAGGAATTTTGGCTGTTAATTTGGCTGGTAGGAGAGATTTGACGCTTGGAAGAAGAGATCCAACCAGTTGGAGTGAGAGGCAACGCCTGGAAAGGCCAGCCGACGACAAGGGAGGGTTTGGCGGCTGCTAGGTCAGACCCATGGCTTTGATACCATGTTAAAATAAAACTGGGATTTGAAACAAAACATCATAATATTATTGATAGAATGATGGGTATTTAAATCCAATTACAATAGACACAACAAAAGAAAGAAATAAACCAGAATAAAACAAATTGAAAAGAAATAAAACTAAATAAAATAAATAGGAAATATAAAATGAGGAAATAAAAACTAATGATAAGTAATAATGATTAGGGATTGTCGTTATAAATCTAATATAATTTTTTTTAATTTCTTTGTCTTTCCTATCCTCAGAAGTTTTTTCGATCATGTTATTCATTTTTAATTTACATAGACAATTGGTGAATTGCCCGCTTACCTTTTTGGTATTCTTCTCAAAAAATTAATGCCAGTAAATGAAATGATCAAATTTTGTTATTATAACTGGAAACACAAGCAGGTTGGCTTTGAAACTTTTTTAAGATTTTGAAGTTTATATTAGTTAATTTGCTATGTGTAATCATTCAGTTCAAAATCTCTTCATTCATAGACAACTGATCTCCATGAATGTTAACTTTACCATCCAATGTATGATTATTCTGGATCCTGATAGTGATTTCGTATTTCTAGTCATCTGTATGTCGGAGGATTGTCTTTTCCTCAAAGATTTAGGGGCCGATTGGGATCATTTTTAGTTTTAGTGTTTTTTGTTTTGTTTTGTCTTGTCTATATTTTACTTAAAATAAAACATGTTTTTATGACATATTTAGTTGTTTTGAAGAATCCAAAAAAATGTTTATATGTTTTGATTACTTTTAAAACAAAGCTGATTTGTTTTTTTTAAATTAAAAAAATATGCAAAAAAATCTACTAAGCAAATATGTTTTTAAAATAAAGCAAAAATAAAAACCAAAGATAGAAAACAAACGTGATCCCAAACGCGCCCTTATATTTCTTTTCGTTCTCTGTTAATGTTATTTTGTGATAACTATGTGCGGGATCTTCATGGTGGTTATTCTAGTATTATTGTTCTCTAATTTTTAAAATTTTCATTATTACATGTGATTTAAGAGCAACCCCATAAATCTTAAGAACTCATTGCAAGACAAAATTTTTAAAAATGTCATACTATTAAATCTTTGAAAGGAACAAATTTTGTTTTTTTTTAAATGTGACTTAATCAGTAGGTAGGTACCGATTTTTGTGTCAAAATTGGTATTTTTGTGCCAATTTAAAGCAATTATGACATCATTAATCGCACAACATGATGTCGATGTTGTATCATTCTCCATGGTCGCTCTTGTGGGTGTTGTTGCTGCTGGCCATGTAACTGCTTTGGGTCGTCCTTCTGCCCTGGTGTGGGTGATAGATGCACAGGATATGATGTAAACAATCTCTGATCATGTATGAAATTTGCATCATACCCCCAAAACTGTTGATCTTGTGAAGGTATTGTCAGACATGAAATCCAAAATTGCTGTTGTGAAGGGGCACTACCTGGTGTCGCCCATGGAGAACTTGCTTTGGTATATGTTGTAAGAGTGCACTCGTATGAAGAGTGAGTTTGGTGAACATGAGGCTGTGAGACTGTGAATGCAGAGTTGGAAGGCCTGGGGTCATCATAGGTCGTCAGTGGAGTACATGTGACATCGTCCTTGTCATAGGTAGTTTGATCGTCTCATGCAACTATGAACATCCTCCACATTATATATCTTCTTTTGGGACTCTCATCAATGGAGCCCCAGAAGGTCAATAGCTAACCATCTATCTCCGCGATTTAATCATACTGCAAAAAAATTCATTATATAAACATTTGAAAATTAGAGTAGATAAACATTAATTTATTAGAAAATTAGTAAAACATCAGTGCTTCTTATATATTTGCCCTAAAAAAATGTGTATGGAGGATTCCTTGGCACTTCAGGTGTAGTGTAGCCAGTGTCTTGAACTATCCCATATATAAAACAGCAACTCGATCCAGATTTATACCTCCAGAATATTGGGCATCAACATATGTCTCTCTATCATCTTGTCGGTGATAGTCGGCAATTGGCCCAGTCTAAACCGCTCTTCCCCCGTCCATCAACCCTCTGAAAACCAGGCTCCATAGCTTGAATATGCATTCTAGGTAGCTGTCCAAATTGTCGTGTCACTTCCTCTGGTAAGTGCTACTCTATTCGCTACCAGCAAACCAATGCCAGTCTCCCAAACAGCTGATCCAGAGGTGCATAGATCTGCAAACCGATGTGGAATAGATCTCGGCATGACACTCATGTCACCTGCAGTTAGCAAAAATAATTTGATTCTCACTAGAAATAAAATTATGTAACATGAAATGATGCAATAAAATTTCAAAATCTATGAGAGCAAGATTCCATCAAACTCATCTTGGTATACCCAAATATGACACGACCGCTGCTCCCGTACATACTACCGGTTCAACCTAAAAAAAATCAAGAAAGTCTTCCTTAACAATATTAATAATATATTATTTCTAAATACGAGTTTTAAAAAATTTTTGAATCTGCATCCAACACTCATCCCATCGATCTCTGAAGTGCAAGGAGCTTGTATTATTTGTCTGCCAACATGAAATCTCTCCCAAGGCCACAATTATAGCAAATGCCAACAACATGCCACATTCACCAAGCAGGGCTTTGTAGTTATGTGTGAACTCCCTGTACTAATTTTAAATATGGCTGTTCCAATATAGTATTGGGAGAAAACTGACGGATTCTCTATAACCGGTAAGTACTGCAATTGAATCTCTAATTTTGACTTCTTCGGAATGAGAAAGAAGCCTAGTATGAGGAGTATATAAGCCCGTATATGTTTCTAAAAGATAATATCATCTAAATCTTCGTATGTCCATATAGAGTGCTCACCTCAACCATCACAAAGGTACACAAGTATGTGATTTTGCCTGACCCATCCCGAAACTCGCAATAACATCTGGAGCATCACACTAGTAGTACAATACGTGTAGACCTGGGTGAATGCCCGGTAAATCATCTCAAGAGACCGACCATGAAGCCCACTTCCTGCCCTGGCCAACAACTCTCGACCTCATCAGTGCTGGTCTGTCAACTCTAATGCCCAAAATTAAAGTAACATCTTGTAGATTAATAATCATCTCATCAGCTGGTAAATGGAATGTGTTAGTACCCGAACACTATCGCTCTGCAAACGCCGTGAGCAAATGAGGATCCAACCTGATGAACTGAAAATAACTGATGCAGTCTAGTCTAATATCTCTTAAGACAACAATAAAACGGGAACATTACACATCCATTTAGTACTCTACAATAAAATTATTAATTTAAACTCTCCATCTCTTGATGTTAATTAGGGAAATATTTTGAAATTTGTTTGACACTACTTCGTATGGATGTGCTACTTTATGTTTCTCGCGTAGTGGAACAATGGCATGGTGAAGCTTAGGAGGTGCTGGTCTAACATTAGTCTCATGTTGTTGGTCTAGCCGTGCATCATTGAGAATGTGATACTCCATCTCGTCCCCGAATATGCCTAGAGTATGTCATGATGCCTGTAAAAAAGGATGAAAAATTATAATAAAATTGTTTGTCTTCACAGGAGTTGTAGTGTTTGACTTCTTTTACCTAATATTTTGTGGGTTTGTAGGATAAGTTGATTTGTTATGTCTAATAGTACGAGGCACACAACATATCCAATGGTTTCAAGTTACACGCTCATGTATCATATTTGTGTAGTATTTTGTGCGTGATCTTCATGTTCTTCATCTGAAATTTGGTTGCGCTAACTCAATGAAGTTAGTCGATGGGTCAAAATCAGGCTATGATGCTCATTCAGGGATAGCATGGAACTCCAATGGGCTCGTCTTCTTGAAAAACTCAATAGTGTAATATTGAGAGACGTATGATAAATGATCGATGTGCTTTGTTACCTTAAGTAGTTATGACTTGGGGGCGAGACATATGATATGCCTTGGGGGTACTCCACATATACAACTGCAGCTCTTGTCCTCTTGTAAGTCAACTCGGAATGATCCATAACTAAAGTCATATGCTTCATACTCATTATGGTTGATGCGAGTAGGTGCAGGAAATCTTCTAGCTTCAGTTTCATAACTTTGTAATGCTATACTGATTCAAGTAGTTATCGATGATGCGTTGGTTGTCATTATTCCATATCTTCGCCCATCATCAATGATATAATCCACCTTTTAATATCTCAGGTAATCAACCAATCATATGCATCTTGTTTAATATTACTGTCGGCAGTTTTAATTTTTGGAGTTGAAAATTATAGGAAAAATATGAAAATAGTTTTGATATGAATATAATTTTTGAAAGTAACATTTTAATTTAAAAATATGTGATACCAAACGAGTCTCACATTTTGGATAGTTTGGGTGAATAAGCACGATACCACAAATAATACACTTATCCTGAAGAATAAACATATCATTTGTAGTAGGCTCAATTACCTAAACTAAAGAATTTGTGACATCCGCTTGGTCTGCGAAATATTTTATATGAGACCAACAAGTTCCCCTACTTAATATAAAGATTAAATAGGGTTTATTTTACCTGGGTTCCAAGTTCCCTATAGAGGCAAGCCCCTATAGTTAATTACATCTTAAATGACTTGGGTTACTTAAGAAAACTCTCGATTAAGATCAGTGGTTTTTCCTTCAAGATTTCAAAGTTTAGATTTCCAAGACTGGACATGAGAAAATCAAATGGGAATAGTTCAAAATAGGAACAATTATTTTAAGGAATTCAAATGAATGAATAATAGGAGACATCACAGATCCAGGAGAAACCCCGGGGATGTCCCAACTATCCTAATATTTGGCTTTATGTCTTTGAAGTGATGTTATTTAATGTTTAATCCTGCAATTTATTTTTAGAATTTAGGATTTACATTCACACGATATCTGATCGTGCAAATGACCTAAAAAGATAGGAGGATTTACACTGTATCGGACGGTAACTTCGGAATCTTAAAGTGTTACGACTTATAATTACACAACATGGTTGTGCAAAAAGCCTAAAAGGTGATCCTATGAGTTGTTATTTAAACTAAAGAGAGTGATAGGTGATGTGAATGTGTTTTGACGTTGCAGATCCATATTGAAGTTGTTCCTCGTCGTGCTGCCCACGATGTTCGCTCCAAGCTCTTCATCGTAGCACCTCCGGGTTTAGTTTTAGTTTTGAAAATGCACCTAACCACTAGGTTATCCTATACTAAGACAGTGTATATCAAAACAAATAAATCATGTGATATATAAAAGAAGAAAGAAATAATATTACATGTCAGGAGAATATTATAACAAACTAAAGAAACAATATAACAGATTATGCAAAACAGTATACATGCTAGAAAAATAACATAACGGACTACAGTATAACATGCTAGAAAATAGTACAGCAGGCTATGCAAAACAGTATACATGACAGGAGGAAAAGTATAACGTGCCAAGAAATAAAATGCTGTAATGTAAATCAAACATGTATATTTGAGAGGACTGCTGCTTCTTTAAGCTTAGCTAGTATGTGATGTGTAAACAGGAGAAAACACGACCTGAAAAACTCAAGAAAATCGACAAATTGTAGAAAAAAGACAAATAAACAAAACAAAACACAATATCACATATAAAAGGACCAAAAATAGGAGATTTATATGTGATATTGAGAATATCCTCAATTGCCAAAATGATCTGAGTGTAAGATTCAAGCTCAAATCCCGGAGCATTGGGTTTCATTTTTGGTCAAGTTAAGTCAATAATTTCATTATTTGATTTAATTAAATCAGTCATGAACCACAACTTAGCGCACCCTTGTGTCTAGTGCCTTTATTAACTTATGAACTAGGGCTAGATTTCTGTCTTCTTAGGTTCATTTGAAAATTAGGATGATGAACTCTCTCTCAGGGTGTGCTCCTAAGACCTAGAAAGCCTACACTTTAGTTTGAGCATGAAGTATTCTAAAGTGTCTATCTTCAATTAAGTGTTTTTCAACTAATCATCAAACATCTTTAGATCAAACTTAGTTCGCTATCAGACTCATAAGACCTAGGGATAAATCTATAATTTTGACAAAAGGGTTGTGAAATGTGCTTCAATCTTAGTTAAAGCAATTGGGTTTAAGTTTATTCAAAGTTTGAGGGGCCTAAATGCAAGTCTACTGATCTTTCAATCCATGCTCCTAATCGTCATTTAAACTCTTACTTTCTTCCAACTCTCAACTATTCTTCCAATTATAATTTCATCTTTTTTATGCAAAAGGAATGGTGAATGATTTGCTATCCTATCTCCTCTTTAGGTTTCTATCATCTCAGCAGATCAAATTTCATTTTTAATTTCCTCTCCCTTTTTCTTTCTCTCATATTTTTCTTTAAGATCATGAATCATTTCTGAAAATAATTAAATCAGAAATTCTCATTTTTAACTTGACCGTTAAAAAAAACAAAACAAACGAAAAAAGTGTCTCACATTTGAAGTTGTAAAATTATAGGAAAAGTATGAAAAACATTTTGATTTAAAAATAGGTGAGACCAAACAAGTCTCACATTTTGGATAGTTTGGGTGACTAAGCACGATACCACAAATAATACATTTATCCCGAAGAATAAACATATCATTTGTAGTAGGCTCAATTACCTAAACTAAAGAATTTGTGACATCCGTTTGGTCTGCGAAATATTTTATATGAGGCCAACAAGTTCCCCTACCTAATATAAAAATTAGATATGGTTTATTTTATCTGAGTTTCAAGTTCCCTATAGAGTCAAACCCCTATAGTTAATTACATCTTAAATGACTTGAGTTACTTAAGAAAACTCTCGATTAAGATCAGTGGTTTTGCCTTCAAAATTTCAAAGTTTAGGTTTCCAAGATTAGATATACGAAAATCAAATGGGAATGATTCAAAATAGGAACAATTATTTTAAGGAATTCAAAGGAATAAATAATAGGAGACATCACAGATCCAGAAGAAACCCCAGGGATGTCCCAACTATCCTAATGTTCGACTTTATGTCTTTGGAGTGATGTTATTTAATGTTTAATCCTGCAATTTATTTTTAGAATTTAGGACTTACATTCGCACGATATCTGATCGTGCAAATGACCTAAAAATATAGGAGGATTTACACTGTACCGGACGGTAACTTCGGAATCCTAAAGTGTTAGGGCTTATAATTACACAACAGGGTTATGCGAAAAGTCTAAAAGGTGACCATATGAGTTGTTATTTAAACTAAAGAGGGTGATAGGTGATGTGAATGTGTTTTAATGTTGCAGATCCATCTTGAAATTGTTCCTCGTCGTGCTGCCCACGATATTCGCTCCAAGCTCTTCGTCGTAGCACCTCCGGGTTTAGTTTTAGTTTTGAAAATGCACCTAACCACTAGGTTATCCTATACTAAGGCATAATGTATATCAAAACAAACAAATCATGTGATATATAAAAGAAGAAAGAAATAATATTACATGTTAGGAGAATACTATAATAAACTAAAGAAATAGTATAACAGACTATGCAAAACAATATACATGCTAGAAAAATAACATAACAGACTAGAAATAAAATGTTGTATACATGACAGGAGGAAAAGTATAACGTGCTAAGAAATAAAATGTTGTAATGTAAATTAAACCTGTATATTTGAGAGGACTGCTGCTCCTTTAAGCTTAACTAGTATGTGATGTGTAAATAAGAGAAAACACGACCTGAAAAACTTGAGAAAACCGACAAATCGTAGAGAAAATACAAACAAAACAAAACAAAACACAATATCACATATAAAAGACTAAAAATATAAGATTTATATGTGATATTGAGAATGTCCCCAATTGCCAGGAGTATCTGAGTGTAAGATTCAAGCTCAAATCCCGAAGCATTGAATTTCATTTTTCGTCAATTGAAGGCAAGAATTTTATTATTTGATTTAATTAAATCAGTCATGAACCACAACCTAGTGCACCCTCGTGTCTAGTGTCCTAATTGACTTATGAACTAGGGTCAGATGTCTGGTTTCTTAGGTTCATTTGAAAATTATGATGATGAACTCTCTCTCACGGTGTGCTCCTAAGACCTAGGAAGCCTACACTTTAGTTTGAGCTTGAAGTGTTCTAAAGCGTCTATCTTGAATTAAGTGTTTTTCAACTAATCCTCGAACATCTTTAGATCAGGCTTAGCTCGCTATCAGACTCCTAAGACCTAAGGGTAAACCTATAATTTTGACAAAATGGTTGTGAAATGTGCTTCAATTCTTGTTAAAATAATTGTGTTTAAGTTTATTCAAAGCTTAAGGGGCCTAAATGCAAGTCCACTGATCTTTCAACTCATGCTCCTAATCATTATTTAAACTCTTACTTTCTTCCAACTCTCAACTATTCGTCCAATTACAATTTCATCTTTCTTATGCTAAAAGGAATGATGAATGGTTTGCTATCCTATCTCCTCTTTAATTTTCTATCATCTCAGCAGACCAAATTTCATTTTTAATTTCCTCTCCCTTGCTCTTTCCCTCATATTTTTCTTTAAGATTATGAATCATTTCTGAAAATAATTAAATCGGAAATTCTTATTTTTAACTTAACTGTTAAAAAAAAAACAAACGAAAAAAGAGGTCGATCCACTTTTTAAAACAAAGTTAAATCAATAAGCCTAAAGCGAAATCGTAAGTGCATCGGCCTAAAAGCGTTTAAAACTCGTTAAAAAAATGATAAAATAAAAAAAATAACCGATTCAATCTCAAAAAAGGTAATTTAAACTTTCACGAATAAAACTTCATAATATGGCGAATAAAATTTAAAAAAAAACGTAGTTGAAACATTCCACTAGAAAGTGGTCCAAGTACGGTTCACCCAATCAATGAACCAGCTTTCACGGCAAATGTGAAAATTCATCACATTAAGATTTGCAGTTAGGGGCAATAAAGGGGAAACTAATCCCAAATCAAACATTTTCAATCATAAAAGAATTAAAGGAAAAGATCCACATCCAGGAGAAATGAAAAGAAAGCTAAATCCGAGCTAAATACAATACTGACAGCAGCAATGAAGCTCACGGCCAAAGGCAGAAAAGAGGGAAACAAACCCCATGCACGGCCACAAATAGTGAAAGAGAACCCTCATGGGTATTATCATTACATTGCCTTTGATATACATAGGAGAGTGAATGGGAAAACACGACAAAGAAAGGAAAACAACCCAAAAACAGGCTTCCAAATAGCTCACAGGTAAGGCTCACAAAAGGAACAAAATCACCACAAAGCCAACAATCAAATAGCCACCAAACAATATCTATATGGGCCCAATCACCAACTACATGAGTGCAAACAGTAATTACAACACCCAAACAACTAACTACAACAATTAATTACACTTTTAAGCTTCCAAACTGCTCCAACCAGCAATTCTGAACTTCCTACAGCCAACAACAGCTTCCTACAGTTTTGCTACAGCAAACCTAGCAGTTTAAAAGCTCCCAAACAATCATTAAATTAGCCCCAAACAAGCTTACGNGGCAGCCCGAGCCCAATACAAAGGCAAACCAAGCTCAAGAAATATTGCAAAACCTCAGCCAATATAAATCACCAAAGGAAGCCCGAACCAAGCCCAGAAAAAGGGCAACCCGAGCCCAATACAAGGGCAAATTAAACCCAGAAATAGTCCAAAACAATAAGAGACTTCATCCAATATAAATCATCAAAAATAGAGCCCAAACCGAGCTTACTAACGTGGGAAAAATAAAGTAAAATATCCAGCATTTTCCATTTCCAAAGGACTAAAACCGCACCCAATAAATGGGTCAAAACAAGACAAAATTTCCAGCATTTTCCCTCTCCAAAGAGATCAAAATCGTACCCAACAAGAGGGGAAAAACAGAGATTAGCTTTTCCAGCATGAATCTAGTCCAAAAAGATCCAAATCGTACCCAACAAGATGGGAAAAACTTGGCCATCAAATCCAAATCAAATCCGTAAGATTTTTATATTCCCAGGTATTAAAACTAATATATGTTCCAAACTGCAGCAAGTAACAGGAACGAATAAGCATAAACAAGTTCCTAATGCGAACATGCATTTAGCATTGAAACTAATTCCAACCTCCATTTGACAAAATATGTATAAGAAAAGCTTTAACATTGCATTTTTTTTTAGCATGCATTCCATAGAATAAAAGCTAAAACTTTTCAAAAAAAAACCTCATTCATCATATATTTCGAGCAGAGAAAGAAAAGAAGGCAGCCCATGTATGCTTCATTTCTCACTAAACCTAGCAAGAATCCATGCTCAAATCTCGAAACAGGCCTAGATTTTTACTTCCACATGCCATGCTACCATTTGTGAATATGAAGTGATTAAAAGAGCAAACATCAAAGCCAAGAAATTAATTAAATGAGGGCAAAGTAACAAGCTCTATCAAACCTCTCCATACCAAGGCTAGCCGAAACATCTCCCACCTTTCTTCCCTTTTTTTATCTTTTTTTTTAAAGAAATAAAATAAACCAGCTTAATGTCCCAATCTAAGCAACACATCATATTTTAACATGCATAAAACCATGCCTTAGATTTAGGAAACAGGTAAAAATACCACACCCGTGCACATGCACCTCATAAAGATGCAAACCCTCAAATCCACCAAGTGGAACACATTAAGCCCAAAGAAGCTTTCACATGCTTTAAAAGAGCAAAGAAGTATTTTTAGATGCCATCAGAACCGTTGCAAATCAGAGGAAGGAAGATAAATACCTCTTAATGCCGACTTAAAGCAAAAAAAGTAAGACAAATCCAATAAAAGGCCTTCCAAAGGAATCCTCTTCCTAAAAGCTTTAAGAAGTAGCAGCCAACAAATCCCTTAGATTCCCAGCACGCAAAAAACACTAGTCAAGAAGATGTTTTGACAGGGCCTTCCTCCTAAAAGCTTCGGAAAACAACCACCAACGAATGCTCCACACTCCAGCACACGAAAATCAAATTTTGGATAAGATGTTAGCAGAGTTTTCTTCCCTAAGACCTCTCACAGTAAAGAAGAAGGAAAACAGCCTTTCGAACAACAAAGAAAAAAAAATGCAGCTTCTTCAACAACACCCCAAAGCCACTCCTCTCCTTTTTCTCCAGAAGTTTTCAACAACCCTCAGGCCGCAGAGGATGAAAAGAACAAGTAAGAATGAAATTAGAGGAGATTTTGACAGCACCTCCAAACTCTCAGAAATTTCGGCCAGCCCTAGACCTTATCCCAAATGGGGTTTTTATAGCAAAGAAAGGAGAGAGGAGAAGCCACCTACCAACCTCCCTGGTAAGCAAATCAGGTAAAGGGAAAGGAGGAGAAGGATTTAAGGCAAGAGGAAATGCAACCTATGGCAGAGGAAAAGCCGGCTAGGTGGAACTTCGCAGTTGGGAAGCTGCTCGGTCGAGCAGAGATCGAGGAGGCCGCGTGCGCGAATGGCAGCGGAATGCCGCGCGTGAGGGAAGAGATGCGGGAGAGGAGGCGAGCTCGGCGGCCATGGCCTTAATCGATTGGCTCAGGCGCGACCAATTGCGGGAGAGGAGGCCAGCCGACACCTGACCTAGCCGCAATGATCGAATGGAGAGTTTAAGCATGTGGGAAAAGGGGAAATAGAAATTAGGGTTATAATTTTATTATAATAAGTAATATAAATAAAAAAAAATTATATTTCAAAAATAAAATTTAATTTATGCATTTTTATTCGTGCGTCAGATTGTAGAAAATTGAATATTCTTTTTTGGAAATCTTGACGTTCCGGACGCGTTGGCGCAGTCCATTTCGTCGTCAGAAGCCATTTTGGTGAGTTCATCGATTTGTGTGCAAATTTTTTCGTGTCGGAAATATGACAATATGGGTGTCTTTTTCTACTAAAATTAATGTCTCGGACGTGTTGACGCAGTTCATTTTATCGTCGGAGGTCGTCCGAAGAAGTTCACATTTTCACCCGTCCTTTAGGCTCAATTGAAGTCCGACCTTGTGCAATTTAATGAATTTTGTGCATTTGGTGAGTTTATGTGACGATAAAGTCCTGATGAGGTTTTCCTAGAGCTTGAAATCTTATTGGGAACTTCTCCCTGAGTCTCCACACAATAGACCTTAATCGCTCATCCATAAGACGATGGTTTTGAGACCATAAATGCTAGACATCACAGGAAAATAGGAAATGTTTTGGAATTTCTAAGATGGTGGGTATCAATTTATAGTTTTCTAGGATAGTTAATAGAAACCCTTAGAGCTAGATCCTAGGATTCTAAGGAAATGAGTAATGACCTAAAAAATGAGGTCAACAATTACAAATATCAGTTATATGTTGGTTGAATAATTGAATGTGATTTGTATTCTCTGTCCAATACATGTTTTGACACATCTCTATATAAATATTAATTATTTGTATAATTACTTTTAAAAAACTTCTCTAAGATTACTAACAGAATTTTTGTGACGCCCTTGGGACAATTTCTCTATTCTCACGAACAATGCCTAAATGACGATCCAATATTATACAAAAGATATGCACGTGATCCAACAATAGGCAAGAGCTGAAATAAATTTCATAAAACTAGATCCAGGAATCGATTCACTCAGACTCAACTAGCGCAAATGCCAATGGGAAGAGACCATTATTTGCATTAACACCAACAACGCTAAGTAAAGTTCCATGATATTTTTCTAACAAAAATGTGTTGTTAAAACTCAAAATAGAGCAACGATTACTTAAACCCTCTGTAGATTGCCCAAATGCCCAAATGAGCCGTTGAAATCGAGGTGTGCTTTCAAATTTATCATATAAATGAATCCCGAATTACAGTCAAAATGACTACCATTAACTTGTGCAATGGATAATAAGTTTCCCAACTACCAAAAATAGACTTGATGGTCTTTCACCTTGCATATCGTGGATTCATATAAAATACTCGGATGTTAAATTTAACCTCCATAAGAGCAATAATCTATTTAGGCTTCAAGTCAAATTGACATTTGATGATGGAGAGAATATAATAATACATAAATTTTGATGTGCATTGACGGTGTCCACCAGTATGAATTCTACGTGCACAAGAGTGATGACCAATGAAAAATGATATTTTTCATACTCCCAAAAGTATCTTGCTCCAAGTTGCATGCAAACACCACTGGCATGATCGAGATGGATATTCATGGTGCATTCACTTCAAACTAATCGAGATTTATTGGAATGTATATTTGAAAGTTCAATATTGTTTTGTATGCTCCTGCCATTTATTGTAAATTGTAAGTCTGTTTGTTGATGAATATCATGCCCTCATATAACACATCTGAAATATGCTCTTCAGACTTGTTTTTTGGAAATGTTGGAGCATCAACCTTGACATCCTTGTCCCACTACTCTGTTTTATGACATACTCAAATGTAATCATTGTGAGATATTATAGCGTCAAGAATGGGTGCACTATTTGTGGAATGCTCTACAGTTTTTCTCTGCCCATAATATCAGACACATCTGTCGATATTAGTGCATCTGTTTTGCTATCGAAGTCATTATCAGAACCATCAATTGTGCTACTGTTCATTGTCTCATATCCTTAACTCTCTCTTGTAATTTGAGTATCATCTTGAGCTATGTGATCCATATGTATCCACGGACGTTGACTTGCCTCCAAACAAGAATGTCTATCAGGAGTATAGTCTTGATAATTCATTAGATTTGTTGCTGAGACATCGTTACTGTCACGAGCTGGATATTCTAAAGGATCAGCTGCACTTTAATGTGATATTTGATTATTACTCTGATGAACATCACCCCAACTCTCAATTTTTGTGTAGTGTCAAGTTTTATTGTTGAGCAACTTGTATTACATTCTATAACCTCATCATCTTCAATTGGAGTTGCGATATAATTTTGACCGACAGGAAATTGACATACGATCGATATGACGTAAGTCCTAGGAACACCACTCAGGGCACCAAGAACTCTACGGCATAGATTATCAAATGTTGACTGTGTAGGTATACACAGCGGTTGACGATGACCTCCTTTGTAGCTCGGGTTGAAGTTATCAGAAGTGACTAATACACCGTCGTAATATAATATAAAGATTGAAATTTGTCGACTCATCTTTGATAATGAATCCACGTAATAGTTTTTAGGTTGAGTCAAGTCAGTTGTCTAATATATAAGTATAAATGTTTTTTTGCTATTGTTTTGAAGTTAGAAATTATGATTTTTCAGTTTATTATTATTATTAACTAAATTTAATCTGAATACAACCAAGCTCTCATTAGACTGTGATTTATTCATTACACATTTATAAATATTTATGTTTCTAGCTAAAATTTCCTTAAAAGTATAACCAAAGTGAAATTTTAGGCTAAGAGAACTTCTAGGTGAGGAGGGGGGTATAAGATCCCTACGTCTCAAGCTCCTCTTAGATTATTTACTTCTTTTTGATAAAATTTTATTTAGCCTTAAAACAAACACCATGTTCAACAAATTGAATTCACTAACTTATCAGTCACTCGAAAGTATAAATGTATTCACCAGTTGTATAAATGTGCTCACTAGTTGATATGGTCACAACTTATATGAGTTTTGAAACTGAACTACTTGAAATGACCAAATGCACAAGTCTACACAGTTAAATAAATCAAATTACAAAAAAAAAAGGATTATTACTGTTATTATTATTCATTTATTAAAATTTTTACCATTACGAATATTATTATTANCCTTCATCCTTAAGTTGATTCAAGTGAAGCCAATTTTTAGTTAGGCACCTCCTCACATACTTTTCTTTTCTTTTTTTTTCACTTTCTTTTTTTCTCTTTTAGGATCATTTTTTATCCTTTCTTTTTTTTTTTCTTTTTCATGTGAGGATTGCCATATTTGGATAGCCTTTAATAATTTTGAACTTCACTATCCTCTTCTTAAAGTTAAAAACTTTTCACATTTCTNTCTTCATCCTTAAGTTGATTCAAGTGAAGCCAATTTTTAATTAGGCACCTCCTCACATACTTTTCTTTTCTTTTTTTTTCACTTTCTTTTTTTCTCTTTTAGGATCATTTTTTATCCTTTCTTTTTTTTTTTCTTCTTTTCATGTGAGGATTACCACATTTGGATAGCCTTTAATAATTTTGAACTTCACTATCCTCTTCTTAAAGTTAAAAACTTTTCACATTTCTTGACCTTATAAATTCATATTAGATTTAAAAATTTTTCATAAAGCCTCGTTCTTTTCTTCTTACATGAAACTCTAAGATTCTTAATACTTTAAAAACACAATCTCCTTTACTTTAAAAAGAAAAAACATAGTCTTATTATTTCGTACCTAATATCTTAACTCTAGAATCAACTTTCATTATTGAAAACTTTTTACTTAACTTTNATCGTTCCTTTCTTCTTACATGAAACTCTAAGATTCTTAATACTTTAAAAATACAATTTTCTTTACTTTAAAAAAAAATATAATCTTATTATTTCGTACCTAATATCTTAACTCTAGAATCAACTTTCATTATTGAAAACTTTTTACTTAACTTTACTATATATTTAGAAACACAAATATAGTTATCAAAAGTTAGTCTCTAATACCAAAATTCATGTTAAATTAAATTTTTAAAATATAGCTAATTGAGGAGAAATAAAATTTAGTTTCATTCTCTTAAAGAAATTTTTCTTCCCCCCAAACTTAAATTTTTAAATATTTTGCAATCAATTCCGTAAAATATAGCAGGAAGAAAAAGTAAAAGTTGAATCTACTAACTACTACAACATCCTATCAAATTCATATACATTCATAATCAGGATATAATGACTGCATGAGAAAGTAAATCTAGCCTAAAGCATGCATGCAATAATACTAAACTAAAAGGAAGTATACTCAGCTTTAAAATCATTTTTTTCTTCCTACCCCCAAACTTGATTTTAAACATGTATAGCATTTAGTGCAAAAAATATAAGTAGGAAGAAAGATAGTTTAGAAATTCTATCTAACACAAATGTCTATCAAAAACATCTACAATTATTTATTAGGATAGAAAACATGTAGTCGAAAGTAAATCTAAACTAAACATGTTAGTATGAGATTAACTAAACAAAATTCTAACTAGCATAAGGTATGAGCATAGTAATATAAAAATGTTCTTAAAGTCCTATTTATTATTGTAACACAAACACAAACACATAAAATAAATAAGGTCAATTCTTCCTTTAACTCTTCAAATCTCACTAAATTACTTCCAATTTCTACTGAAATCACTACACAAATATATTGGGTACTTATAAATGATTTTATAGTATCTAATCCCAAAGATAAGATTATCCCTGATATATTGGTTCTCGAGCACCAACACAATGCATCACCATAGTTAAGCACCTCTAGCAGTTATAAGGATAGTGTAAATTCATCCACATGTTACTCATCAAATAGGTTAGCTACTCCTACCAAATGAAAACAAGGTCGAAGAAAGGAAGTAACAAAATTGAGATGGAATTGTCACTGATAAATTCATAAAATCTCTTCTAAAGCTCAAATCCGGGTTAGACCCAAGTTGTAGTGGACTCATCAATCCAACTACTACAATAGAACATACAAGTTTAACCATAATAAGAAGTTAAGAAATCACCTCCCTCATGACACACAAAAATCAAATCAAACCACCAGCAATCCAAATATCTACCAATCATTAATCAAATTGATCGATCCACACTAAAGCAAACACAATACAACATTAATAAACATAACTCTCAAGCACACTAAATCAAACCACACTGATAACTATGGGTTGCCTCCCATAAAGCGCTTTGTTTAACGTCGTCAGCCCGATAAATGATTCCACCTAGATCAAAATTCCATGTAAGTAATCCTTGATCAATCACCCAATCTTTTTCAAATCTAGGGATTCCTACAAAGTCTTCAATTTTAAAATTTTCTTTCAACTCTTCCTTTTTATATTGATTCATATCCTTGTTCCTCTTATTTACTTCTAGATCCAATATTCTTCTATTAATTTTCTCAATTTTCATATTAATATCATTCTTAAATTTTATAAGAAATGGATCTCTATAAGATAAATCAAGATCTCACAAATTTTGGATCAAATTCTCTTTAGATAATTCAGATTGTGGATCAAATTCTTCTAGGTTACTCTTGTTTTTCAAGTTATCTTCTAATTCTTCCCTTTGGTACTGAGTAAATGGTGGAGGTGGTCTTGCTATATATCTTTCTAATTCCTAAGGAATTCCTTCCATTGGTCTTTCAATATCCTTATCCTCATCTCTCAACTCAAAATTCTTTTGAAACATATCCTCGAATTCTCTTCTAAAAATCAGTTCAATAATTTTAAATTGCTCATCATTCATCTCCTTAGGATTTATTTCAGAGTCACTAGGTAAAATCTCTAGGGGGGTAATTGTTAATTGCATTAATATTCTGCCTCAATTGGTTTTCTATATCCTTATTGCAACCTCTTGATTTTCCAATTATTTCGTCATTTGAATCACAACCTCTTCTAACATTAATTCCTTCTCCTCATCCTTTGGATTGGAGTTAAATTGAGAATGATTATTAATTGAGTTAATAATCTGCCCCAGTTGGTTTTCTATATTCCTTATTACGGCCCCTTGATTTTCCAACTCACACGTCATTTGAATCACAACCTCTTCTAACATTAATTCCTTCTCCTCATCCTATGGGTTGGAGTTAAATTGAGGCTGGTTCATTCCAAATTGGTCCAACTTCCTTAATATTGCAGCAACCTGAGATGCAAGAATTGCAATCGCATTTGTATCATGAACACTGACTATATTTTTAGGATTTACCCTTGTAAAGGGCCATTGAAATTCATTTGTAGTCTTTTCTTCAATTAACACATGCTTTATTAAATGGTTTTGATATTAATGATCCACCAGCGACAGCATGAATTGCAAACCTAAGGGATTCTACTGACTCATTGTAAAAAGTTTGAATGATTAACCAATCGGACAGAGCATGGTGTGGACACTTTCTTAGGAGTTCCTTAAATCTTTCCCAAGCTCGTATATCGATTCCCTTTCATACTGACAAAATAAGATAATATCATTTCTAATTTTAGTAGTTCTTGAAGGTGAAAAATACTTAGCTAGGAACTTCTGAGTTAACTCCTCTCAATCTTAATAGAGCTAGATGTTAATGAGTATAACCACATTTTATTCTTATCCCTTAGTGAGAAAGGAAAAAGCCTCAGTCTAACAACATCGTCTGACATGTCATTATAATAAAATGTAGCACAAATTTCTACAAAATAGAATAAGTGTAAAAAGGGACCCTCCGAAGAAGTTCCCCCAAACAGGTTGTTCTGCGTCAGTTGGATAATATTTGGATTTATTTCAAATGAGTCAGCTTCTACGATAAGGGTTTGTATACTTGAGTGAATTTCATCTGTCATAGGATTTATATAATCCCTCAAAGATTTATGATGATTTTCCAAGTTATTATTTTGAATGTTTTTCATTTTCATTTCTAGTTCTTCAAGTCATTTCTATGTTTTGATTTTTTTTTTCTTTTTTCTAACTCATCATCATAAAGCACAATTCTTGCAGATCTTTAATTTCTCATATACAACACAACAAAAAATACATTAACAATTAAACAAATAAAATAAAATATATATTCAACACAACAAAATATTTTCACAAACACATTATTTTTTACACAAACAATTTTTTCACAACACTTTCATACAAAAAAAAACTTTACACCCAAAAATAGTTTTTACGACACTACAGTTTTTCAAATCTAAGCCTAATTACTTCAACAAAAATTCTCCTAAAGTTCTTACCGAAGCTTCCCCGACAATGGCGCCAAAAACTTGATACGCCCCTAGCGTGTGTTGTTTTGTGGCATTTTTATTCCCCTGAGACGGCATCAAAAACTTGACCCAACCTGATTTTACGCAGTAATTTAGTTTTCAAAAGATGGTAAAAAACTTGACCCAATTTATAATTAGCGGCTAATATGCAAAATTTAAATGTTATAAAAAATAGCAGACAGTTCACACACTATGGGTTCTACGCAAGTGCACGTATCGCTTCAAGTAATATAGGGCTTTCTTTGAAAACCCTTGTATCGATCCCACAAAGAAGCGAGGAAAGAGGTCTTTGGTCAAATTCCAATCTACTACCATTAGTCCTTAGTTTGGAATGTTGATTAAAATGGTGTTTTATATAGCAACTACTCCTAAATGCAAATAATAAATGTAGGGATAATAACTATTCCTAAATGTAAATATTAATTCTAAAGATAACTCTTTCTGGATGAATTGGTTTGAAGAATTTTAATAGATTAAAAACTACTATTCTTATGTAGTGAATCAGATAATGTAAAGGAATAAGATATATTAAATATTGTATGTGTCAAATATGAGCAATTTTAATTCTCTACCTTGATTCAGTGTTATAGAAAATCATTGGCTAATCTCAGGTTTTTAGTTTTGTAGTTAGGCTGGGAGGATATTGGCTGTCACTCCAGAGCACCCACTTCCCTTCCCCTAAAGGCTAACGCTCGCTTTAGTTCTTAAACTATAAGACCAAATCGGGGATTTTAGTCGGTCACCCTAAAATCTCCAATTCAACGCCCAACATTATATATATTTCTCTATTTTTTTGCACTCAACCCCCATGAACTTCACCATACATGGAATTTGAATGTGGCTCCACTTTGTTGAGAATTACACTGCCCTCTCGGGTCTCAATGCAATTACAATGAATTTTAACACTACAACGGACCCTTATTGTAATGTAAATGAAGTGCAAGTAAAAATCATCACATTTATAATTAAAACTTATTCTAGCATGCATCCCAATACCTAAACATGAATCCTACTCATTACAAAAGAAAAAACAAAAAAAGAAAATAACGGCATAATCTTCTCATGCCACTATTTCCAAAAAAGAAGAAAGAGTAAGAANCAAAAAAAGAAAATAACGGCATAATCTTCTCATGCCACTATTTCCAAAAAAGAAGAAAGAGTAAAAAAAACACATCACAAAGCACGAAGAAAACACAACAAAAAATTACATTATTTCAAAGCAAATACACTAGATAAGTGTTTATAAAATCATAAGATAATGAAGAGCACGATACTTATATTTTTCCCCTTGAAAGAAAGATGGAATTCTCTCCCACAAAGACTCTTGTTGATCCATGCAATGCTAGAACATTCCCTACAGATTCTCTCAAAATCCCCTCACTAATCTCTCCAAAAAGGTAGAAATCTACATTTCTACTCCAATTTTAAGATCTTTAAGTATTCTTCACACTTTACACTCACACACGCCACATTTTTCTGACATAAAAGCACTCTATTATAATGTAGGAACGAATTTCCCATANACTACATTATTTCAAAGCAAATACACTAGATAAGTGTTTATAAAATCATAAGATAATGAAGAACACGATACTTACATTTTTCCCCTTGAAAGAAAGATGGAAATCTCTCCCACAAAGACTCTTGCTGATCCATGCAATGCTAGAACATTCCCTACAGATTCTCTCAAAATCCTCTCACTAATCTCTCCAAAAAGATAGAAATCTACATTTCTACTCCAATTTTAAGATCTTTAAGCATTCTTCACATTTTTACACTCACACACGCCACATTTTTCTGACATAAAAGCACTCTATTATAATGTAGGAACGAATTTCCCATAAGATGCCTCAAGCAACCTTCCAAAAAGTGTCCAAATACATTGAATCTTCCAGAAATTAGCCCAGCATCGCGTCCAAATTGTCTTGGGCACTGTCAGCGCAGTTTGGGCTCCATTGACTCCATTTTCACGTCGCTCTCTGCACTCTGGCACCGTCGGCGCCCACCCTGCGCAGCTCCACCATTTTGCTTCATTTGGCTCTGTTTTAGCTCTGTTTCAACCCGTTTCAGTTGTGTTTCATTCCTAACAGATAGACCTACAAAATAAGCATGAANATTCCAAAAAGTGTCCAAATACATTGAATCTTCCAGAAATTCGCCCAGCATCGCGTCCAAATTGTCTTGGGCGCTGTCAGCGCAGTTTGGGCACCATTGACTCCATTTTCACGTCGCTCTCTGCACTCTTGCATCGTTGGCGCCCACCCTGCGCAGCTCCACCATTTTGCTTCATTTGGCTCCGTTTTAGCTCTGTTTCAACCCGTTTCAGTTGTGTTTCATTCCTAACAGATAGACCTACAAAATAAGCATGAAAACAACATTTCTTTAAAGTGTAATTTCATTCAAAAATATGTGAGAAGTGTAAAATAGATTAAGCATAGAAAGACATTTCAAAATGTGCAAGGAAAAAATTTTCTTTCTTACTCATTTTTGCTCCAAATTGCACCATTTTTGCTTCTTTTTCTCGAAAACTTCATTTCTTATCCTTGAAACCAAAAATATGTAAAATAACTTCCTTTAAAGTGTAATATCATTAAAAATCATTAAAATCGAGCATAAAATATATATGAAAAAGTAGTCATTTTTTAGGCGTATCAAATTTGAAGTGTCTTTAAGCTACTATTTTACTTTAAATACTTAGGTCTTTAAGACGTATTGGACCCTTTTCAATCTCTTTATAAGCTTCTTTGCTAACTCTTTCTTTGGTTTAAAAAGAACATATTTGATTTTAGTGTTCACTTTGAACCATGATTGAATCAATCTTAAAAGGAAAACAAAAACTAAAAAATAATTATANTTTCTTTTTCTCCAAAACTTCGTTTCTTGTCCTTGAAACCAAAAATATGTAAAATAACTTCCTTTAAAGTGTAATATCATTAAAAATCATTAAAATCGAGCATAAAATATATATGAAAAAGTAGTCATTTTTTAGGCGTATCAAATTTGAAGTGTCTTTAAGCTACTATTTTACTTTAAATACTTAGGTTTTTAAGACGTGTTGGACCCTTTTCAATCTCTTTATAAGCTTCTTTGTTAACTCTTTCTTTGGTTTAAAAAGAACATATTCGATTTTAGTGTTCACTTTGAACCATGATTGAATCAATCTTAAAAGGAAAACAAAAACTAAAAAATAATTATAATTTTAAAATCTTTAAGTTGTCAAACCGTAATAATAACACAAGTATATGTATCACTCAAGTAATAAAGGGCTCTAATGGAGTCCTAAGTATAGATCCCACTGGGAGTTAGAAATTCTTATAGTTATAGTGCAAAACACAATATTCAAACTACAAAACTTAAGTACACAAAACAAATCTAAAGTAAATTTAATGTATGCTAAATGAAATGCAGTTAAAATAACTAGGTTAACTAAGCTATTTGCTAAAGTTCAAAAGTAAACTTATAAAGACTAAGCAAAGTTTTGTAATAAAGAGCTCAAATTTAAGAAATCATCTTTCCTCTTTACAATGAGTTTATTGATTGTGAAGTAATTAAAATCATTTAAAAAATATATAAAATTGTATTCTGCCAAATAGGAGCAATCTTATTCTTTACCCTCTGAGAGTGCATAAGAACATTGATTAATTCAGAGTTTGGTCCCTAAATCTATGGTTAGGTTGAGAGGATATTGGATGTCACTCCAGAGCTCTCACTTCTCCCCCCCTTTGAGAGATAACATTTTCGCTTTAGTTTCCAAGCAACTTAACCAAATTGGGAATTTTAATCTGTCACCTTAAAACCTTCAATTTTGTGCCCATCAAAGTATATTTTCCTATTTATTTGCATGCAACCCATGAACTACATTCTCACCCATGAAATTGAATGTGACTCTTACCTTATTGTAGAAAGCATAACAATTTTGGATCTTATGTTTCTCAACAAATTTTAACATTTCAATTGGTTAGATCGAAAAGTAAATGAAGATCAGAGTTTAAATCATCACAATTTATTGACATTTAAAACTTTACATAACAAAATTAATTCTTCACAAAACCATATCTCTTTCTAGAGAGAAGGATAAAGAAGACTACTCAGAATACATGAGAAAGTTACGACAAAACATAGATTTTATATATAAAAATAAGTTTACAACACAGAAAAAAAAGAACACAACTATCTCACACTCAAAAAAATCCCTTGAAGTTCTCTTGAAGCACTTTCTCTTTTTACAATCACACTCAATTCTCTCTTAGAAATGTAATGAAGAATAAATCTCTCACCTTCGCTCTCATCTTACAACTTTAGAAGAAAATCCTCTCTTCTCCCAAGACTTCTCTCTCATGCCACCCTCTTCTCTTCAAATCTCTCACCCCCTCTTTTTCTTCTCTAGACTCCTTTTAATTAGAGCTAGCCTTTATTTGAAAAAGAATTTAAAATTCTCTTCTTTGTTTCCCAAAAGGCACACATCTTCACACCAAGAGACAAGTCCCTTCATCCAACAGACATATCTCTTCATTCAAGAGCCTTTATAAAGTGTCAAGATGCATTGAATCACTCCATGGGGCGTTTGAATTGTTTAGAGACTTCTAAACCCGCTCAAAAATTGTCATTAACTGCCTTACTTCGTCTTAATTCATTTTTGACGGTTTTAGAGTCAGCCAACTGAAGTTCGCGCTGATCTCTGGATTCTTACACCTCTGGCATCAATTTTGGCGCTTCTGACGCCGCTTCTCTGTAAAATGATGCCTTTGGCGCCAGAATGCTAAAAGCTTCATTTTGACTCCAAATTTCCTCCTTTTTTGTTACTTTTCGCTCCAAATGCCTAAAATCAATATATCTGCAACAAAACATGAAAATATCTTTCTTTAAAGTGCAATATCACCAAATTTAAGCATAAAATAATACGTAAAATTGCAAATTATTTTGGTGTATCAAGAAGCCTTATCAAAAATTGATTTCACTCAATTTTTTTTTAATTTAAAACTTCACTACACTCCTAAGCTAACTAATACGTAAGATTTATGAGTAAATATTTTTCTTAAAAAAATGAGTGCTTAAATTATGTTTTTCTACCATCTAAGATACTATGTTCAACAAGTGTTCATTTTTTTTTAAAGTAAATAGGAAATCAAATTTTCTTGGTTGGATGCAAGGATTCTTATACCCTAGGGCTAGACTTGTTTACTAGAGTTATCTTATTTTTACACTATGAAATTTCTAATGCATAATTATTGATTGTTTCTATGAAACCCACTCTCTCAAGTTAAAAAATTTTATATTTAAATTCTGGTTACTTAAGGACAAGTAATATTTAAATTTGAGGGATTTTGGTGTATAGAAAAGAATGCTTGTATTCCATACTATTTTGTTATATTTTTTTGGATGAAATTTAAATCTAAAGAAAGGTATTTTTTTGTGTTTTCTTTCGGGTATAACAGGTATTAAAAGTGGAGAAAAGTGGTGGAGAATTGGAGCAAATGAGCTCACAAGAGACTGGCGCCCAGGCGCCAGTTTTTGGCTTGGCAACCCGAGAGATTGGAACCTTGGTGCCAACCATTGTACGTCAAGGTGCTACTTTACCAATGCCATGGATTGAGACCCATGGGCACCATGGTGCTGATAAACAACTTGACAGACATAGAGGCTAGCACCTAGGTGCAACCCCATGGTGCCTAGGCGCCGGAAACTACCTAAGGCAGTTTTCAACAATTCGTGCACATAATTTTGGCAGTTACTCAGACGATTGGAGTGCTTTGTTACGCCAAATTTTAAAGTCTAAATGAGAGTTTTAGAGAGGGTAAAAAGGAAGCTTGTTAGAGATTTGTTATAGGATTGAATAAGAGAGTATTTGTGAGGGACTTAGAGAGGATTTGAATTGTATTGTGAAGAGAGTATTTAGGAGAGCAACGAGGCATTAAGAGATCTTTGGGGGGGCATTCTCAGAGTTTTGCAAAGGAGAGAGTTATTTATAGTATACTATTATTATTTTATTTCTGTAAACATAATTATTTTTTGGATTTTCATGTTTTCAATTATGCTTTATGGTGTATTCTTCTTGCTTTCCGAGTAGTTCTCTTTTACTTTTCCTTGTGATGATTAAGTTGGATGTGGAGGAGTGCAAAATATTTTTAAAATTATTTTTAAGTTCTCAATGTTATGAGTAACCATTGATTCTTCATTTACTTTTCATTCTGACCAAGTGAATTATTAAAATATGTAGCCATCCACATTGACCAGGGAGAGCTACTGTAGAACAATTAGGTTCTTCACATTGATCTATAGGGTATGGTGCATGTACTTTGTAGGGAGATGTAAATGCTAGGAAATAGTCTTTGATAGGTTCAAGTTAGGATTTAAGGGATAAAAGCCAAACTAACCAAACTTCTTTATTCACTCGGGAGAGGGTAAAGAAGATAATTGCTACTATTTGTAACTAGCCACATTCACATTTGAAACTTTATATTTCCTACACTCCTCTAATATCATTGCAAGGAAAGTTAACTCTATAACTTGATAATCACCAATTCAATTAGGATAAGTAAGATTTTTGTAGGATATAACCTTTAAAACCGATTTCAATATTTTATTATTAGTTTGTAGGTCTTTACCCTAATTTGAATTTTGGGCTAAGAACTAAACCTGGTAGACTATAACTTCTCCTAAGTTTAATTCCCTCGTTCCCCATGGAATTGACATTCCGGACTAAAAAATCTGATACTACTGATTCGACATGTACACTTGTGCGAGCCCCATAGTGTGAGTGCACCTGGAAGTGAGTATCAATTCTCCATCACTATGGTAACGGCGGAGACCTTTAATTATCAAGTTGGTTAATAATTCAATGATCCTAACTCACCTTAGATGATAAAAAAAACCATATGCATCTTGATTCGGTATGTTATATCCAAAATTTTAGTTAGTCAATGCATTTAACATTCTTATAAGCTTATGTTTATTTTAGTTTTAAGGCTTCACATCCATCTAACAATATCTCTAGCCTATCCTTCCCTAGTCTAGGGTCAAACCAAATCCCAAGTCTAATTCTATAATCCAAGCCTCAAATACAAAACCTTAAATCTAACCCATTAATTCAAAAAAACTCAAAATCAAAGCTTCAATCTCAAACCTCAATTCTAAATCTTTTCAAAACTTTAAATTCTGCTCAACCTTTCATTTCAAACTTTTGAACCTTTTGAAACCCTAAGTTTTTCAAAATCCTTTCCAACCAAATTTTGACTACTTTTCAAAACCCTAAACTCTTCAAAAGCATTTTCAAATCTACTCTAACACTTTCAAAACATTCAAACATTTTCAAAACAAGAAAATAGAGAATACATAATAATAAGACAAAATTTTAAAATATTTAAAACCTCAAATATAAAAAAAACTTCCAAACTTTAAAATTATAAAAAGCTCAAGTGTTAAAACCTTCTTTAAAATTTAAAATATTAAAACTATTAAATACCTTTAAGACTTTGAAACATAATCATTTGAGACTCCAAACCTTTTCAAAACTAAAACCTAAAATATTTAAAAGGAATTTCAACAAATTTTGACCAAATTTAACAAATCTTAATCAACTTTAACAACCTTTAACAACCTTTAGCCAATTTTAGCTAACTTTAACAAAATTTAACAAACTTTAACCAATTTTATCTAACTTCAATCAACTTCAACAAACTTTAACCAACTTTAATAAACTTTAAAAAACTTTAATCAAGCTTAATAACCATAAAAACAAAGAAAACAATTACAAGAAAAACTTTAAGCATCTTCAACTAACCATACCTAACTTCTAAATAAATTCAAATAATCTTAAAACAGAACAAATAATTAAAAAAATTCAAATAACTTAAATAAACACTGAACATGTAAACAAACAAACATGAGATGAAAAAACTTACTCACCCTCAAACCAAATCAAGTCTTTTCAAATAAACTTCATAATAGTTTAAATGCACTTTAAGCAATCAACTTTCATAACTTAAAATAAACCCAACTCAATTTAAATAAAACTTAATCAACTCAAGTATTCAGCTCATGTAAATCAATCCAGTCAAACTCATATTTCCAATCCCAAGGGTGTGCTTCTTTTCCAAAATCAACCAACTCTTCTCCTAGGCCTTTCCATGATGTATCATTATTGGACTGTAAGACACAATCCTGTAACTTCACTCAAAATTTTCAAACCCTAAGTCTATCAATCTGAATCTCACATACACTTATCAAATACTCATGCACGAAATAAGCCAACACTTCTATCAAGGGTATTCTCAAGCGTCATAACTCTTAAGATGTAGTTAACTGTGAGGCCTTTCTCTTATAAGGATACTAGACCCCAAAATAAAATAAACTATATCTTACATCCTTAAGGTATGTGAAAAATCTCAAGTTCCATAGACCCATAAATTATGAAGATTTTTATCATCCTAGTAACTAGATCCATTCCAATGTAACATTTTTATCTCTCAGGATAATATATTTTTCTTCAAATACCACATTGAATCATTTAGATAAAAATCTTCTAAGTTCTGTGGTGGATAAATGATAAAAAATCCATCATCGACCACTATCATCCTCCCATGCTTATCATTGTTGGTGGACTTTATGGAGTAATGAAGTACCTGCTGAGTAATGACACGCATCACAAAGCAACAAAGTACCCCAAAGGAGTAGCGAAGTACCCCAAACACGGCGTTATGAAGTACCTCGAATGCANATAATGCCCTCACACTCACTATCACTCCACCTATGCATTTATCAAAACAATTATGTGATGTTAGCCGTGCAAAATATATGTAAAAATATATATATATATATATAGCCCAGAAAACTATCAAAATTACATCTCTCACACCTAAATTTTAATTTTGACGCCATTTAACACCCATTAATGTGATGTTTAGCCCAGAAAATATATATGATGTGATGTGCAACATTTAACACCCATTTAACACCCATTTATCACAACATTTATGTGATGTTAGTTGTGCAAACTATATGTAAATATATATATATATATATAGCCCAAAAAACTATCAAAATTACATCTCTCACACCTAAATTTTAATTTCGTCGCCATTTAACACCCATTAATGGTGTTAGCTAAGGTTGTCAAAATGGTTCGTTGTTCGGGAACAGCTTGTGTTCGACTCATTAAGAAGCTCGTGTTCGGCTCGTTAATTTCGTTTGATAAGTTAACGAGCCGAACGAACTACGAACTGAGATGTGTTCGTCGGTGTTCGGCTCGTTTTGGTTCGAAATACTACTCATCAAGTTTATATATATATATATATATATAAAGTAGTATTTTAAAAAAATCTAATTGACTACAAGGCTACAAAGATTTATAATCAATTCAAATATTGATTAAGAAAATAGAATAAAAATTATTAAATTAGATTCAAATGATGTTGTAATATAAATAATAATTTTTAAATCTTGGTCAAATCGTTATTGTCTTATGGCTACATCATTAGGGTTGTTAAAAGGACTCTTTGTTTGTGAACAGCTCGTGTTCAGCTCGTTAAGCAAACGAGCCGAACACGAACACACTTTTTGAGCTCGAAATATAAACGAGCCGAACGCTAGTTCAGCTTGGCTCGCCTCGTGTTCGGCTCATTTACACCCCTAGTGTTAGCCAATCTCATCAGGCACTCCATTTCGTCGCTGCTGGACTCGAACATTTGGTTTTAGATATTACGGTGGAGTCATGATATTAAAGGTCAAATTTTAGAAATTGGATAGTTCTAAGAAAAAAAAACAATACCATCAGTTAATGATTTAAAACAGGGGAAGGAGGAGGAAGAAAGTAATCTCATGGATTTTTTAAAGAAGATGTAGTGGTCTTCGAGAGCAATATGTAATTATTGCGAAAATAAGTGTTATGCATCCGACAGTTACTCAGCAGCCAAGATCCTGTCGATGAATGCTCTTTCCATATTATATTTCTCTCTTTCTCTAGCAAGATTTGGATTTAATATATTGGCTTGCCTGAATTCTTAAGGCGAGCTCTGCAATCGCAGCTTGCTAGTGCATCTGACAATAGACAATGATTGTGTGTACAAGTGAGACGAGCTAGTGAAAAGCACACATCCATACAACTGGTAAGTGGAGAGCTTGCTAGAGCTCGTAGGAGGCATTATTAACCGAACAACTATGAATGGGAATATGAGGTTATGAATTTTACAATGTGATGTTTTTTTTTTTATAATGTTTGGGTGGCAAGGGAGTAGGTAGTGAAGTCTTGATGTGGGAATGCAATATACATAATTTAAGTGTTATTTTTTGGGCTAATTATATTAATAGCACTTGAATTTTGATATTTGAGTGAGAATTTTGATAAAATTAAAAAAATGTGTTGGGGCTTATATTTTGACACGTGAGTGAGAATTGAGAAGTTGAATGAAAGAAGCTACTAATTTTTTAAGATACGAGCACTATGCATATAATTAATTGCTTATTACTATTATTTGTATTGTTGGCATCTCTCCGTCCTCTCTCTGTCTCTCTGTCTCTCTGTGTCTCCAATTTGCTCGTCTCGCTTTTTCAATTTTGCTCGTGAGGTCACGGACATAAAGCGCAAAGGGTTAGTTCTTGCTCTAAATTTCTCTGGAGCATTTCGTGGAGCAATTGGTAATCGCTACGTCGATGTGAGCTTTAACATTGAGAAACCACAGAAGAGTTCGGTCGAGATCGCACTCTCATCTCTTTTCGTACGTATCTTCATTTGATTTCTTTCGCTTCTCCCTTTCTTCTAGGCATCTCTACGCATTTTGTGCTTGGAAAAATTCTCCTACTGCGGATATGATTGATTCGCCAATTCCGATCTCGGATGTTTGAGATCTACTAGGTTTGGATTTCGTTATATAATTGAATCGATCCTAATTCCTCTTTTTGAATGCGAATGGAACTGCATAAAAAGATTAGAATTACTAGTGTGATTTTGTCTCATCCTGTGATTGTCCGAGTCCAAAAATTTCTAGAGAAAACTCCTGATAATCTTTCGTTCAAATCCATTAATTTTGGTGGGATGGTATAATTGGAAGAAACTGCAGATAAGGTAGGTTAGCGGTATGATCATCGTAATCCACGTAATGTCCTATTATTAGCTCATTAACTCATTATTATTAATTGCTTCCTTTTTTTTTCCTTCTGTCTTTGTTGCTTTTTTTTCCTTCCATCTTTGTCAACTAAGCTAATAGGTCCAGGTGCATATTTACCCCCACACGCAAGCCATCCTAAGTATGAAAAGTTATTCCGTTCGGATCTCCACCGTAGATCATCATTTCGGTGAGACCTACTTTCAATTTTTTTTTTTAAATCCCACCAAAGCTGAGATCAACGGTAGAGATCGGACGCTGCATGCATCTCTGCATGCGATGTCCGCACGAAATAATTTTTTCCTAAATATGCCAGAGGAGAGACAAATCATTTTCTTTATTCATTATTATTTAGAAAAAAATGCACAACAATTATTTGGTATGTATGTAAATTCCCCTATTATTTAATCGGTAATTAGTTTTTTTTAGACTGATTTTATGATCCATGCATAAAAAATATATTTCACTTTTTAGAAAGTTTAGGTGTTAGATATGCATTTATATAAGAGTTGTGTGCTATGGATGTAAATGTTAATATTTGACCCAACAAGTCAATTCAACCCGAACTCAGAATTGAAAAATGTGGGTTTATGTTGACCCGAATAATTTTTAGGTAGTGTTTGAGTCAGAAATTCTAACCCGTTTTTACAATTGGGTATGAGTTAGCTCACCAACCCAAAGCTGTCCCGAATTCACCTGCTAACTCAAAATTGACCAACCTGAGATTGCCTTGAAATTGAATTGAACCAGAATTAGACCCGAATATCGTTTATGATTTATGTTAAATGGGTCGGATTTGGGTTTGGGAGTGGGATGCAAGTCGGGTGTTTGGGTGGTTCATGACCGGTTTAATATTCACGATTGAGTTCTTGTCGAATGGTTTCGAGCCAAAATTAACCATGACTCGTTAACCCAATTCAACACTTCTACTCCATTATCTTTGTACTGTAAAAGTTTAACTTAGCTAAAGTATGTAGGAGTTCAATTATATTTGCAAATATTTCATTTCCTCACTTAGAATTTGTATGATTTATAGCTATCATTTTATCTTTTTACTCTTACATATTTTTTCAAATAATAAATTCAATTTTTTTTCATTTTTTATGATTTTATAAACATATGGCCTATCTGAATTACCTCATATTTATATCAAGGTATGATAATTTTATTTTCTAAAAACCCTAAATTGAAGAAATTGTACCAAAAAAAACATATATCTTGCATGTGAGATCATCTTTAGTTATTATTAAGGAGTAGTAGCTAATGTGATGTTCAATTTAGCCTTCTAAAGATGACATAGAATATCAAAACATTCGATTTAAGGGCCCGTTTGGGGCAGTTTGTAAGTGCGGGCGACATTTTCAAAATGCCGCCGTACCGTTTGGTTCGTGCGTTTCACCAGTTTATCGGAAACGACATTTGAGTTTTTACACTCAATGCAGGTCTCGGGCCGAACTCCGCAGCCCGCCCGCCGCGTTTTAAGATAAGCAACTTATCTTAAAACGCACAAGCTCGCCCTAACGAACGCTTAAATTTTATGAAAAATTCTCAATTCAAATTACCTCTTTCCCCATCTATAATTTGGCTTTTAGCATTTCAGATTAAACTTATCTTGATCTTTCTGTACAATAAAAAAATTTTATTTTACATTTATACCTTATAAAAAATACCACTATTTGAATTAAAAGAAAAAAGAAAAATGCGCATTTTAGTTCTTAGGTGAGTGGCATATATCGAAAAATTAAAATTTAGATAATAGATATGCAAATCCATTAGAATTGAGTGATGTATATGTAAATATTCCTCGCCATAATTATCGGGAATGAGCCAAAACTTTACATATATTGGCCCCTTGTCATATCAAGCCAATATTAAATTCAATTATTAGCGGACCTAAGCTAACTCCCAAACGAACTTTTCAGGGCAGGCTTGGCGTTCTTTAATTTACAGCAGGTAAAGAAAAGGAAACCAATCGGGGAGGAGGGACGGGCCACGAATGGAAGGGGAAATGGAGCACAGAGAGAGGAGGGAGAGAGCGGGAATTGATATCGAGAGCATGATGGAAGCTAGAGGAAATGAGATGGAAAATGATTGCTACTACACTTCCATGGGTACCGATAGCGAGGACGGGATTCGGGAGCCTTTGCTTCTGCGCAAACGCACAATGAACACCACCTCTCAGATAGCTTTGGTTGGTGCCAATGTCTGCCCCATCGAGAGCCTTGATTACGAGTTAGTTTCGCGCGTTGATCGCTAATCGTTTTTTGATGTTTTATTTGATTTGGAGGTTCTTCTTATATGTTTGGAGTCATTTGATGTTTAGGATTGTGGAGAATGATTTGTTTAACGAGGATTGGAGGTCGAGGACGAAGGTTCAGATTTTTCAGTACGTAATTCTCAAGTGGACGCTTGCTCTGCTGATCGGGTTGGCAACTGGAATAGTTGGATTCTTCAACAATCTTGCGATTGAGAACATTGCTGGGTTTAAATTCGTGCTAACCAACAATCTCATGCTGGAGCAGAGGTAAAACATGTGCCTATTTCTCTATTTTCTTTCTTTTTTTGTTTATTTTTAATTTTTTGTCCTTATGGTTTTTTGAACTAAAACATGCAGTTGCAAATTATACTGTTTCTTTGAGCAAGAGTAAGCGAAGTAGAATTGGGTGATGGGTTTTCAATTGCTATCGAATATTTTGACGGAATTGTATTGCAGCATTTTGTTAATTGTTTTGCAGAGTTTTTTGAGTTCATGCTATTCTATTAAATTAAATCAGACGTTCTTAAACTTGCAAACCAAACGCTATCTTCTGGTTTGTAGAAATTGGGAGGGTTGTCAATAAGTTGAACTTTTATTCAAGAAATTGGTCTGATTGAGCAATTGTTCATCTCAATATTTATTATGCGTTTTTTAATCTGGAAAAACTTTTGGTTATCTTGTAGTACGGGATATCTTTTATAAGCAGAGCTTTGGGCTCGTGCAATGGAGATCTTTTTTGGTATAGAATGCATGGTGATTCAAGCTCTATGTTAATTTTCCTAAATTTGTATTCCATATATTTTTGTGTAGGTTTCGATTTAATATAAAATCTCAACCTTTATATTTCATTAGGGTAGCAAAAACAGGTCTGTATCATTTTAAGTTTCTTAGAATAGGATCCCCATTGAGTGTGGGACCATTTGTTTTTGTTTTTTATTATGATGCTTCTGGCTAGTTATTTTGAATGTTTGTTATCCTGCTGTACATAGTTTTCATTGCTTTTATTAGTGGTAAGGGAAAAATCTCATAGTCTACCAACAAAAAGAAAATGTAAATATGTGAGTTAAGACGAATGGCAGAAATGAAAATTAAATCCTTTTTTAATGGATTTATTTTTTTATTTTAGTTAGAATCTTTTGTAGATGCCTAGCTTGATTTGTGTCAGTATCCTCAATACTTGTAACTTTTTAAATTTCATTGGATTCCAAATTTTTTTGATTATTTCTGTATTTTATCACTTTTTTTTGCCATGGAGTGTTGTTTTGTTTTTTCTACTAATCTAGGGAGTTTTCGATCTCCAGCAAGTTTGAAGAACTTTTATTATAATAATTATTGGATTGTTACATCTTCTTTATGATTTAGTAGTGTGGCTTCTTGCACGGGCTTCTTCTATTACAACTATTTGTAGTGTAGTTCCAGCAACTCTCTTATTTTGTAGGATTTCTTTTTTGCAACACCGGCTACTAGTGAAATTTTATTGCTGTGACAAAGGTGGATAAGGAGATTTCAAAGGGGATTTTTTTATTTATTATTCATTTATTCAACAAAGTCTCCTTTGTTTCTATATTTTGTACTTTTCTTGGTTCCAATAATTTGAACATTTTTTTGTGATGCAGGTACTTGCTGGCATTTGTGGCTTATGCNTTGTATGCTAAATGAAATGCAGTTATAAATAACTAGGTTAACTAAGCTATTTGCTAAACTTTAAAAGTAAACTTATAAAGACTAAGCAAAGTTTTGTAATAAAGAGCTCAAATTTAAGAAATCATATTTCCTCTTTACAATGAGTTTATTGATTGTGAAGTAATTAAAATCATTTAAAAAACATATAAAATTGTATTCTACCAAATAGGAGCAATCTTATTCTTTACCATCTGAGAGTGCATAAGAACATTGATTAATTCAGAGTTTGGTCCCTAAATCTATGGTTAGGTTGAGAGGATACTGGCTGTCACTCCAGAGCTCTCACTTCTCCCCCCTTTGAGAGCTAACATTTTCGCTTTAGTTTCCAAGCAACTTAACCAAATTGGGGATTTTAATCTGTCACCTTAAAACCTTCAATTTTGTGCCCATCAAAGTATATTTTCCTATTTATTTGCATGCAATCCATGAACTACATTCTCACCCATGAAATTGAATGTGACTCTTACCTTGTTGTAGAAAGCATAACACTTTTGGATCTTATGTTTCTCAACAAATTTTAACATTTCAATTGGTTAGATAAAAAAGTAAACGAAGATCAGAGTTTAAATCATCACAATTTATTGACATTTAAAACTTTACATAACAAAATTAATTATTCACAANCCCATGAACTACATTCTCACCCATGAAATTGAATGTGACTCTTACCTTATTGTAGAAAGCATAACAATTTTGGATCTTATGTTTCTCAACAAATTTTAACATTTCAATTGGTTAGATCGAAAAGTAAATGAAGATCAGAGTTTAAATCATCACAATTTATTGACATTTAAAACTTTACATAACAAAATTAATTCTTCACAAAACCATATCTCTTTCTAGAGAGAAGGATAAAGAAGACTACTCAGAATACATGAGAAAGTTACGACAAAACATAGATTTTATATATAAAAATAAGTTTACAACACAGAAAAAAAAGAACACAACTTATCTCACACTCAAAAAAATCCCTTGAAGTTCTCTTGAAGCACTTTCTCTTTTTACAATCACACTCAATTCTCTCTTAGAAATGTAATGAAGAAGAAATCTCTCACCTTCGCTCTCCTCTTACAACTTTAGAAGAAAATCCTCTCTTCTCCCAAGACTTCTCTCTCATGCCACCCTCTTCTCTTCAAACCTCTCACCCCCTTTTTTTCTTCTCTAGACTCCTCCTTTTAATTAGAGCTAGCCTTCATTTGAAAAAGAATTAAAATTCTCTTTTTTTTTCCCAAAAGGCACACATCTTCACACCAAGAGACAAGTCCCTTCGTCCAACAGACATATCTCTTCATTCAAGAGTCTTTATAAAGTGCCAAGATGCATTGAATCACTCCATGGGGAGTTTGAATTGTTTAGAGACTTCTAAACCCGCTAAAAAATTGTCATTAACTGCCTTACTTCGTCTTAATTCATTTTTGGCGCTTTTAGCGTCAGCCAACTGAAGTTCACGCTGATCTCTGGATTCTTACACCTCTGGCATCAATTTTGGTGCTTCTGACGCCGCTTCTCTGTAAAATGACGCCTTTGGCGCCAGAATGCTAAAAGCTTCATTTTGACTCCAAATTTCCTCCTTTTTGTTACTTTTCGCTCCAAATGCCTAAAATCAATATATCTGCAATAAAATATGAAAATATCTTTCTTTAAAGTGCAATATCACCAAATTTAAGCATAAAATAATACGTAAAATTGCATATTATTTTGGTGTATCAAGAAGCCTTATCAAAAATTGATTTCACTCATTTTTTTTAATTTAAAACTTCACTACACTCCTAAGCTTACTAATACGTAAGATTTATGAGTAAATATTTTTCTTAAAAAAATGAGTGCTTAGATTATGTTTTTCTACCATCTAAGATACTATGTTCAACAAGTGTTCATGTTTTTTAAAGTAAATAGGAAATCAAATTTTCTTGGTTGGATGCAAGGATTCTTATACCCTAGGGCTAGACTTNTAAATCTCTCACCTTCGCTCTCATCTTACAACTTTAGAAGAAAATCCTCTCTTCTCCCAAGACTTCTCTCTCATGCCACCCTCTTCTCTTCAAATCTCTCACCCCCTCTTTTTCTTCTCTAGACTCCTTTTAATTAGAGCTAGCCTTTATTTGAAAAAGAATTTAAAATTCTCTTCTTTGTTTCCCAAAAGGCACACATCTTCACACCAAGAGACAAGTCCCTTCATCCAACAGACATATCTCTTCATTCAAGAGCCTTTATAAAGTGTCAAGATGCATTGAATCACTCCATGGGGCGTTTGAATTGTTTAGAGACTTCTAAACCCGCTCAAAAATTGTCATTAACTGCCTTACTTCGTCTTAATTCATTTTTGACGGTTTTAGAGTCAGCCAACTGAAGTTCGCGCTGATCTCTGGATTCTTACACCTCTGGCATCAATTTTGGCGCTTCTGACGCCGCTTCTCTGTAAAATGATGCCTTTGGCGCCAGAATGCTAAAAGCTTCATTTTGACTCCAAATTTCCTCCTTTTTTGTTACTTTTCGCTCCAAATGCCTAAAATCAATATATCTGCAACAAAACATGAAAATATCTTTCTTTAAAGTGCAATATCACCAAATTTAAGCATAAAATAATACGTAAAATTGCAAATTATTTTGGTGTATCAAGAAGCCTTATCAAAAATTGATTTCACTCAATTTTTTTTTAATTTAAAACTTCACTACACTCCTAAGCTAACTAATACGTAAGATTTATGAGTAAATATTTTTCTTAAAAAAATGAGTGCTTAAATTATGTTTTTCTACCATCTAAGATACTATGTTCAACAAGTGTTCATTTTTTTTTAAAGTAAATAGGAAATCAAATTTTCTTGGTTGGATGCAAGGATTCTTATACCCTAGGGCTAGACTTGTTTACTAGAGTTATCTTATTTTTACACTATGAAATTTCTAATGCATAATTATTGATTGTTTCTATGAAACCCACTCTCTCAAGTTAAAAAATTTTATATTTAAATTCTGGTTACTTAAGGACAAGTAATATTTAAATTTGAGGGATTTTGGTGTATAGAAAAGAATGCTTGTATTCCATACTATTTTGTTATATTTTTTTGGATGAAATTTAAATCTAAAGAAAGGTATTTTTTGTGTTTTCTTTCAGGTATAACAGGTATTAAAAGTGGTGGAGAATTGGAGTAAATGAGCTCACAAGAGACTGGCGCCTAGGCGCCAGTTTTTGGCTTGGCAACCCGAGAGATTGGAACCTTGGTGCCATCCATTGTACGTCAAGGTGCTACTTTACCAACGCCATGGATTGAGACCCATGGGCACCATGGTGCTGATAAACAACTTGACAGACATAGAGGCTAGCACCTAGGTGCAACCCCATGGTGCCTAGGCGCCAGAAACTACCTAAGGCAGTTTTCACAATTCGTGCACATAATTTTGGCAGTTACTCAGAAGATTGGAGTGCTTTGTTATGCCAAGTTTTAAAGTCTAAATGAGAGTTTTAGAGAGGGTAAAAAGGAAGCTTGCTAGAGATTTGTTGTAGGATTGAATAAGAGAGTATTTGTGAGGGACTTGAGAGGATTTGAATTGTATTGTGAAGAGAGTATTTAGGAGAGCAACGGGGCATTAAGAGATCTTTGGGGGGGCATTCTCAGAGTTTTGCAAAGGAGAGAGTTATTTATAGTATACTATTATTATTTTATTTCTGTAAACATAATTATTTTTTGGATTTTCATGTTTTCAATTATGCTTTATGGTGTATTCTTCTTGTTTTCCGAGTAGTTCTCTTTTACTTTTCCTTGTGATGATTAAGTAGGATGTGGAGGAGTGCAAAATATTTTTAAAATTATTTTTAAGTTCTCGATGTGATGAGTAACCATTGATTCTTCATTTATTTTTCATTCTGACCAAGTGAATTATTAAAATATGTAGCCATCCAAATTGACTAGGGAGAGCTACTATAGAACAATTAGGTTCTTCACATTGATCTATAGGGTATGGTGCATGTACTTTGTAGGGAGATGTAAATGCTAGGAAATAGTCTTTGATAGGTTCAAGTTAGGATTTAAGGGATAAAAGCCAAACTAACCAAACTTCTTTATTCACTCGGGAGAGGGTAAAGAAGATAATTGCTACTATTTGTAACTAGCCACATTCACATTTGAAACTTTATATTTCCTACACTCCTCTAATATCATTGCAAGGAAAGTTAACTCTATAACTTGATAATCACCAATTCAATTAGGATAAGTAAGATTTTTGTAGGATATAACCTTTAAAACCGATATCAATATTTTATTATTAGTTTGTAGGTCTTTACCCTAATCTGAATTTTGGGCTAAGAACTAAACCTGGTAAACTATAACTTCTCTTAAGTTTAATTCCCTCGTTCCCCATGGAATTGACATTCCGGACTAAAAAATCTGATATTACTGATTTGACATGTACACTTGTGCGAGCCCCAGAGCGTGAGTGTACCTGGAAGTGAGTATCAATTCTCCATCACTATGGTAACGGCGGAGACCTTTAATTATCAAGTTGGTTAATAATTCAATGCTCCTAATTCACCTTACATGATAAAAAAACCATGTGCATCTTGATTTGGTATGTTATATCCAAAATTTTAGTTAGTCAATGCATTTAACATTCTTATAAGCTTATGTTTATTTTAGTTTTAAGGCTTCACATCCATCTAACAATATCTCTAGCCTATCCTTCCCTAGTCTAGGGTCAAACCAAATCCCAAGACTAATTCTATAATCCAAGCCTCAAATACAAAACCTTAAATCTAACCCATTAATTCAAAAAAACTCAAAATCAAAGCTTCAATCTCAAACCTCAATTCTAAATCTTTTCAAAACTTTAAATTCTGCTCAACCTTTCATTTCAAACTTTTGAACCTTTTGAAACCCTAAGTTTTTCAAAATCCTTTCCAACCAAATTTTGACTACTTTTCAAAACCCTAAACTCTTCAAAAGCATTTTCAAATCTACTCTAACACNTATTTCAAACTTTTGAACCTTTTGAAACCCTAAGTCTTTCAAAATCTTTTCCAACCAAATTTTGACTACTTTTCAAAACCCTAAACTCTTCAAAAGCATTTTCAAATCTACTCTAACACTTTCAAAACATTCAAACATTTTCAAAACAAGAAAATAGAGAATACATAATAATAAGACAAAATTTTAAAATATTTAAAACCTCAAATATAAAAAAAACTTCCAAACTTTAAAATTATAAAAAGCTCAAGTGTTAAAACCTTCTTTAAAATTTAAAATATTAAAACTATTAAATACCTTTAAGACTTTGAAACATAATCNTTACATAATACATAATAATAAGACAAAATTTTAAAATATTTAAAACCTCAAATATAAAAAAAAAACTTCCAAACTTTAAAATTATAAAAAGCTTAAGTGTTAAAACCTTCTTTAAAATTTAAAATATTAAAACTATTAAATACCTTTAAGACTTTGAAACATAATCATTTGAGACTCCAAACCTTTTCAAAACTAAAACCTAAAATATTTAAAAGGAATTTCAACAAATTTTGACCAAATTTAACAAATCTTAATCAACTTTAACAACCTTTAACAACCTTTAGCCAATTTTAGCTAACTTTAACAAAATTTAACAAACTTTAACCAATTTTATCTAACTTCAATCAACTTCAACAAACTTTAACCAACTTTAATAAACTTTAAAAAACTTTAATCAAGCTTAATAACCATAAAAACAAAGAAAACAATTACAAGAAAAACTTTAAGCATCTTGAACTAACCATACCTAACTTCTAAATAAATTCAAATAATCTTAAAACAGAACAAATAATTAAAAAAATTCAAATAACTTAAATAAACACTGAACATGTAAACAAACAAACATGAGATGAAAAAACTTACTCACCCTCAAACCAAATCAAGTCTTTTCAAATAAACTTCATAATAGTTTAAATGCACTTTAAGCAATCAACTTTCATAACTTAAAATAAACCCAACTCAATTTAAATAAAACTTAATCAACTCAAGTATTCAGCTCAAGTGAATCAATCTAGTCAAACTCATATTTCCAATTCCAAGGGTGTGCTTCTTTTCCAAAATCAACCAACTCTTCTCTAGGCCTTTCCATGATGTATCATCATTGGACTGTAAGTCACAATCCTGTAACTTCACTCAAAATTTTCAAACCCTAAGTCTATCAATCTGAATCTCACATACACTTATCAAATACTCATACACGAAATAAGCCAACACTTCTATCAAGAGTATTCTCAAGAGTCATAACTCTTAAGATGTAGTTAACTGTGAGGCCTTTCTCTTATAAGGATACTAGACCCCAAAATAAAATAAACTATATCTTACATCCTTAAGGTATGTGAAAAATCTCAAGTTTCATAGACCCATAAATTATGAAGATTTTTATCATCCTAGTAACTAGATCAATTCCAATGTAACATTTTTATCTCTCAGGATAATATATCTTTCTTCAAATACCACATTGAATCATTTAGATAAAAATCTTCTAAGTTCTATGGTGGATAAATGATAAAAAATCCATCATCGACCACTATCATCCTCCCATGCTTATCATTGTTGGTGGACTTTATGGAGTAATGAAGTACCTGCTGAGTAATGACACGCATCACAAAGCAACAAAGTACCCCAAAGGAGTAGCGAAGTACCCCAAACACGGCGTTATGAAGTACCTCGAATGCAGTGTAATGAAGTATCCTAAACATAGAGTGACAGAGTACTATGAATACAATATAATGATGCACCATGAATATGGTATAATTGTGCACTCTAAATATGGTGTAACAAAATATCATGAATACATGCACCATTAATATAGTGTAACGATATATCTCAAATACATGGTAATGAATAATGTCATATCAAAGATTTGATGGAAACTACTTACAATCATTGTACTCGGAATACAGTGACTTTCTCTAAACTTTTGAAGTCTCCTCCTTAAGTCATATACAAAAAATTGATATCTTTAGTGTAATAATGAACTCAAGAAAAGGTTTACAATCATCAATTGTTATTGTAGCTCCCCATTATACAGCTTGTGAATTTCATTCTGTATTGTCCATAACTTGTGATCATTGGTTAGTATCTTCAACTAAACAGCCTAGGATGGGTCTTACATCTTAGGTGGATTTCCTTCGTCATATTCCATTTTAATTTATGGTCATCGAGTGAATGCTCCAATTGAAAACCTAGGATAGGTCATATATTATCAGTAAGAGAGTTTTTGCCCATCTTTGGTAATACAAACCAGGGCGGGTTAACATTGTTTGAGTAACTTTAAAAATTTTGATAACTCTAAACTCGCTTCTGCAATATTCCACTTCAAGCTTACATTACACCATAAGGAATGAATTGACACTCAACATAAGTAATATAAAGTNCCTTGTGAATTTCATTTTGTATTGTCCATAACTTGTGATCATTGGTGAGTATCTTCAACTAAACAGCCTAGGATGGGTCTTACATCTTAGGTGGATTTCCTTCGTCATATTCCATTCTAATTTATGGTCATCGAGTGAATGCTCCAATTGAAAACCTAGGATATGTCATATATTATCAGTAAGAGAGTTTTTGTCCATCTTTGGTAATACAAACCAGGATGGGTTAACATTGTTTGAGTAACTTTAAAAATTTTGATAACTCTCAACTCGCTTTTGCAATATTCCACTTCAAGCTTACATTACACCATAAGGAATGAATTGACACTCAACATAAGTAATATAAAGTCAAAGTTATGCACTATCACAAGGCATAGAGAGCTACATCAAGCAAACAAAGAGCTAGAAAAAACAACAGACAAATATATGTACAAACTAAATCAAACACAGGAAAAACTATAGATACTAACAAATGTCACAATGTGCTTAGAAAAAACTTTCAATACAAACATACATACAAAAAGTATTAATTTACATTAAGATCCTCCCTCTTCAGGGTTGTGCTCAATTCAAGTCAATGTTAGCTTCTCCCATTTGTTAAGTAATAAATGAGATCTTCAGATGCTTGGCTAGAACTTGGGTGCACGATGTCAACTTCCATCTAATAGTCCATCAAATGAAACCATTTCTATAAGCCTTGATGGAATTCTTTTCCCGCACAACAGGTCCGCAACTTTTTATTCTTATCTTTTGAGAGCCCACATTTTCACTCAAAAAGCTCTCATTCACAATACTTTGATAGAGAATAGTTCGTGCCTCCATAAGCTCTTCTCGAGTATTATTCAACTCTCGACTTTACAGGGAGAGAAAAATCACCATGGTGGATAAATTAGTTTTATAAATTGTTATTTGATCTCCCAAAGCTAATACTTGATTTGTACTATCATTATAAATATGTTTATACTCACTAATAATATATTTGATGTTCATGAACTATGTGTTCCAAGTGTCTAAGATAAGATCCAACTCATCTCCAATAAGTGTTGATATCGCCTCCTAAGGAGTCTAGTATTTCCTTTGATTTTCAAGGGAGCGGGATTCTTCAGACATCGGCATATCAAAGACCAAAAAAGCTCCTCCAAAAATTATGATAATTGAGCGTGAAGAAAATCTTGGGGTTACGATACCCCAATGTGGAAGAAGGCACAACAATTGATTAAAGGACTCTAGGGGTTGTGAATAACTGCATAGATGGTAGCACAACAACTAAATAATGGACTTCGAGGGCTATACTAAACCTTCGTAGAAGGGGGTATAACAATTAGCCAAGGAAATTTGGGGGTTGTACAATGCTGACACAAAAAAAGACACCAAAGTAGGCAAAGGGATTCTTGGTGACACTCACGCTTGAGGAAGAGGAGTGAGCCTTCTTCCTTCCTTATACACTAAAAAATGATGAAAAATAGTTCCAAAATCCCAAATATTAGAGGGAAATCACGGCCTAATTAGCCTAAATTGTCCCAACAAGGGAACTTAAGGGGTTTTGCAATGCTATTACAAAAGGAGGCCCAATAATAAACCAAGAGACTCCGAGTGACACTCCTATCTGAGGAAGAGGACTGCGACTTCTCTACTCCCTACGACCTATTTATAGGCTCAAACGTGATAAAAAATGCTCTAAAATTCAAAAAATTGTAGAAAAATCACAGCCCAACCCGACTAAATCGTCTAAACCCACCCAACCACATGATTCCACAGAATCGTGCACAGATCATCAACCATCATGTATGAACAGTTAGAATTTGTGTAGTATTTTGCTGGTTTGCACCACTGCTTAGGTCTAACATGCTAGAATGTTAAGCCCACTCAATCGCCGCTTGTACTTTACAACCTAAACCAACCTATTGGTCCACTCAATCGCCTCTTGTACTTTACAACCTAAACCAACCTATTGGCCCACTCAACTGTTGTTGTCGAGGTTGACCCAACTCACTAACCCAAAACTGTGTCCCTACATGCTCCCACAACTGCTTACTTCCATGGCCAACTGACAGAAAACTCAAACCTTTTTGGATATTTTCAATATTAAATTATAATTTTGCTATTTTCATTTTTTCTAGACAATANTAACCTATTGGCCCACTCAATTGTTGTTGTCGTGGTTGACCCAACTCACTAACCCAAAACTGTGTCCCCTACATGCTCCCACAACTGCTTACTTACATGGCCAACTGACAAAAAACTCAAACCTTTTTGGATATTTTCAATATTAAATTATAATTTTGCTATTTTCATTTTTTCTAGACAATACAAATAAAATTGCCTGAAAATAGCAAGAAAACCGATGTATCATCAACAATTTTAAATTTAACATAAATCTTGAGGCATTTGACACAAATCTCAAGATATTTTGTTAGCAATAATATTTGGATTCAAACTAAAAATTCTTTAGAGAACCAATTTCAACACTTATGGTCAAACCGACCAAATCAATGAGACAAACCCAACGATATCAAAATTTATCCAATCTAAGTCAAATCAACCTCAGATCAAGCCATTAAATCTTTTTTGGAGACTTTAGGTGGTTAATTTAAGGGTAAAATGAACTCCAAATTTGGCATAGTTAGAGCAAAATTGGGTATCTCGATGAGAAAAATCCAATGAGCCTAGGATCACCAAATTTTAAGGTCATTAAGGCTATCAGATCATTAAACAAATCTCATATGATCAAAGGGAATCAACGTGGGTCATTCCATCAAGTGTTATAGTGGTTATTCGCCAAAGCANTAAAATTGGGTATCTCGATGAGAGAAATCCAATGAGCCTGGGATCACCAAATTTTAAGGTCATTAAGGCTATCAGATCATTAAAGAAATCTCATATGATCAAAGGGAATCAACGTGGGTCATTCCATCAAGTGTTATAGTGGTTATTCACCAAAGCATAAAAATGCCCTCCTCTGATGCCTACAAATATAACACCTCCCTTCACTTAAGAGGTAGGAAGGGATGAAGGAGAAGGAGCCAATTTCCAGTGATGTTCTAGATTGAAGACTCGACGATAACTCCTAATCTCCATAGCCATCGANAAGGAGCCAATTTCCAGTGATGTTCTAGATTGAAGACTCGACGATAACTCCTAATCTCCATAGCCATCGACTATCACTCACCGGTCATGGCCGACCATAGCCGACTGCCCCCTGCTTGCCATCATTAGCGGACATTATAGAGTAATGAAATTCCCTTCATAGTAATGATACATATTACAGAGGAATGAAATACGTTGAACACGGTGTAGCGATGTATCCCGAACATTGTATAATGAAGTACCCTAAATACGGTGCTATGAAGTACCTCAAATGCAATGTAACGAAATACCTTGAACATAGAGTAACATACCCTAAAAATTGCGTAACTGTGCACCATGAATACAATGTAATGATATACCCTAAATACAATGTAACAGGGTACCCTAAATATAGTGTAGCAACACACCCTAAATACGGTGTAATTACATATCCCAAATATGGGGCAACAAATGACGTTGTATCAAAGAACTCACGAACACTCCAAATGGAAACTGCTTATAATCATCATACTAAAAATACAATAACTTTTTCTAGACTTCTGAAGTCTCATCCTTACATCGTATATCGACAAGCGATGTTTCTGTTGTAATAATTAAATAAGGAAAATGGTTACACGAACTTAGCAATATAGCGCCAACTATGACCTTCGTGATCAATTGACATTATTGTAGCCCCCAACTACAATCAAAATGATTAATTGCTACTGCAACTCCCCAGTATAGTCTACATGGCTAGTTGTTGTCATTATAGTCTTCCATTATAACATTTGTGGCCAACTGACGCTTTTGAAGCTTGTCGACACTATTTTAGGGGGGTTGCTATTGGAAGTTGTCGGTCGTCGGAATCAAAATTCTGTCGCCCGCTTCGGAAAGACATTTAATTTATAGTTTAAATGAAATAGCACTACATCTCAAGCCATGTATTTATCTCGAACTATAAACACAAGAGTTGAGGGTGAGGCTCAATCAAATAAATTAAGAAACATATGACATTCGTTTGGTCTGTGAAAACCATTTTTTTTATTTATAAGCCAACAAGTTTTTTATTTAATATGAAAAATTAAATAAGTTTTATATTAAATTTGGTTCGAAAAAGCTTCCTATAAGGGCAAACTCCTATAGTTAATCACATCTTAAATGACTGAAGTTACTCAAGAAAACTCTCGATAAAAATCAAGGGATATTATCTTCAAATAAGTCAAAGGAATAGAACTTTCAAAGAGATCGGNCTAAGCAACCAATCTGCAATACCACCTCAAAAAATAGTTTTCTGAATTGAAAGTAGTTTTTAGTTTTCACTTTTTTCCTCTGTTATTGAAAAATNTCTAAGCAACCAATCTGCAATACCACCTCAAAAAATAATTTTCTGAATTGAAAGTAGTTTTTAGTTTTCACTTCTTTCCTCTGTTATTGAAAAATTGTAACTTCATTAAATTGTTTATGTAATGAAAATAAAGTCAGTGCAAATTTTGGTATAAATGAGAACAGCTAGTCTTGTTCCTTGGAAGGTTTTTAATGTTTTACATGATTAGTCTTTTCCTTGCTCAGGTTCACCACAAAATAACCTTTTTTAATTGAACTCTGTATTTTGGCTTTAATTTCAATTCACCTTATGCTGATGTCTAGTTCGCTGAAAAAAAAAAATGATTTTTAAATTTTTATTGCAATTAAATGCTATTTTGTCAAGACAAAAATAATTTCAAGTGGAACTGTTGTCATTTTAGGAGATCCTTGGAGATGGTGGCCGAGCTGCAATCCAAACGCAAGGATCAATGAACAACCCTTTTGGCCCCACTTTTGTTTATGGATATCAGAATATAGCTTTTGAGGTGCTAAACCTTTCACCATTTCTCAAGACTCATCTATCATAAAACAAGCACTAACTTGCCTTTATCTCTTTATATTTTAATAGGTTATGAGAAATGGTTATATTGCTACTGTTACACTCTTCCAGTCATAGGTATATATTTCCGGCTATCTTCTTTGATTTTGGGCATATCTATTAGGAAGATCTACACATATACCACTCAATTCTTATGTATTTACATATCTAACTCCTAAAAGTTCAATTTTTTACACACACGCACACGCACACGCGCACACACACACACACACGCACACACACACACAATGTTTGTGTGAAAAGTTGTATTTCATTTTTTAGAAGTTCATGTGTGTGTGTGCGCGTGTGTGAAAAAAAAAAAAGATATATATATATNAGCAATATAGAGCCAACTATGACCTTCGTGACCAATTGACATTATTGTAGCCCCCAACTACAATCAAAATGATTAATTGCTACTGCAACTCCCCGGTATAGTCTACATGGCTAGTTGTTGTCATTATAGTCTTCCATTATAACATTTGTGGCCAACTGACGCTTTTGAAGTTTGTCGACACTATTTTAGGGGGGTTGCCTATTGGAAGTTGTCGGTCGTCGGAATCAAAATTTTGTCGCCCGCTTCGGAAAGACATTTAATTTATAGTTTAAATGAAAGAGCACTACATCTCAAGCCATGTATTTATCTCGAACTATAAACACAAGAGTTGAGGGTGGGGCTCAATCAAATAAATTAAAAAACATATGACATCCGTTTGGTCTGTGAAAACCATTTTTTTATTTATAAGCCGACAAGTTTTTTTATTTAATATGAAAAATTAAATAAGTTTTATATTAAGTTTGGTTCCGAAAAACTTCTTATAAGGGCAAGCCCCTATAGTTAATCACATCTTAAATGACTGAAGTTACTCAAAAAAACTCTCGATAAAAATCAAGGGATATTATCTTCAAATAAGTCAAAGGAATAGAACTTTCAAAGAGATCGGACAAAGAGGAGTGAAAGGGGAATGACTAAAATTTAGAATATTTTGTGAAATCCAAGGAAAGAGAGACTAGGGGATGTCATAGATCCGAAGGAGAACATCGATGACTTCCCAAGCTACCATATGGTTCGACTTTAGTTTAGAGGAGAAATATTTAAGTGTTTCATCCTGCAAATTTTATTAGTTAGAGCTTATATTTGAATGAAAAGATCACACGAATAGCCTGGAAGATAAGAGNACATCGATAACTTCCCAAACTACCATATGGTTCGACTTTAGTTTAGAGGAGAAATATTTAAGTGTTTCATCCTGCCAATTTTATTAGTTAGAGCTTATATTTGAATGAAAAGATCACACGAATAGCCTGGAAGATAAGAGGATTTAGGTCGTGATTAACGATAACTTTAGAATCATAAAAAGGGTTAGGGCTTATATTGTGTAGTAGATTTATACAAAAGCCTAAAAATAAGTTGAGGATTTATGTTCCATAAGCAAACAATCTCGAAGCCCTATGGATTGTTGTTTAATTTCTAAAAAATGATTTAGTTGATGTAGACATGTTATGTTGTTGAAGATGGTTATGCTGACCATAATGTTAACTCCAAGCTCCTCGTCGTAATACCTTCGAGTTCAATGTTAATTTTAAGTGTACATGCAATTGTTAAGTCAACGTTTTGCTATCACATACCTCTTATAAAACCAACTACTAGCCTCCTACTCTAAGGTATAGTGTGTAAAAGAAACGATAGCAGATATAACAAAGGAAAACAGTGACAACACAGTATGTATAAGAACAGTAAAGCATGCAGTATNTCCTTAGCCGGGAACTGATAATCGACAAGTGAACAACCAAGCTACAATACATTCAAAATATATATTTTAGCATGTACATGGATTTCAGACATACAAAAGAAAGTTGTGTTGATTTTGTGGTAAAAATACTTTTATAAATATTGTATATGTTCTTATCGTGTATGTTTTTATCAATTTTGAAAACTATGATTGTCTACGAGTCGATCACGTCGTCAGACGTAGGACCGTCAACAACCTGAGAAGGTACGGGTCTCCCGCTAGCCTTGTGTCGGTGAATGATACTATCGTCCTATGGTTCACCGTGTCCTTGGATTGGATCCTGATATTGTAGGATAGAATATGATTCTGCTCTACCACCGGTGTGTTTTTGTCATCACCGCCCTAAGCCTCAAAACAAAATCGACATACTTGCGACCTTGCTTGATGGTTTCATATATAACAAAAGGTTATATATGCACACTTATGTATCAGACATAAGCACCGAAAACTTAAACCAAGAAGCAAGGAAAAAAAAAAGNTGTCGGGCGTAGGACCGTTAACAACCTGAGAAGGTACAGGTCTCCCGCTAGTCTTGTGTCGGTGAATGATACTATCGTCTTATGGTTCATCGTGTCCTTGGATTGGATCCTGATATTGTAGGATAGAATATCATTTTGCTCTACCACCGGTGTGTTTTTGTCATCACCGCCCTAAGCCCCAAAACAAAATCGACATACTTGCGACCTTGCTTGATGGTTTCATATATAACAAAAAGTTATATATGCACACTTATGTATCAGACATAAGCACCGAAAACTTAAACCAAGAAGCAAGGAAAAAAAAAAGAATAAAAATGAAGGTGAGAGAGAGGAAGGAACAATCCACCCGAAAGGCCGAAAAGGTGAAGGNGAATAAAAATGAAGGTGAGAGAGAGGAAGGAACAATCCACCCGAAAGGCCGAAAAGGTGAAGGGCGAATCGTCCCTCGAAACTGTGTCTAAAAACGATCGACGAGAAGACCCAAAAAATGAAGCCCAGCAATTCACGAATCAACTCGGTAAGGGTATCATTTTCTCCAATTCTGCGAATAGATCAACCAAAAAGATATCCTTTCCAAAATTGTACCTTTTCAAAGCCACAAGTCAGCTTAAAAAAAACTGTAGCCAAACACGTCACAAAATGGTCTCAAAATTGTAGCCAGACAAAGCCACCAAAATAGCTNACAATTCACGAATCAACTCGGTAAGGATATCATTTTCTCCAATTCTGTGAATAGATCAACCAAAAAGATATCCTTTCCAAAATTGTACCTCTTCAAAGCCACAAGTCAGTTTAAAAAAAAACTGTAGCCAAACACGTCACAAAATGGTCTCAAAATTGTAGCCAGACAAAGCCACCAAAATAGCTTCAAAACTGTATTTAAAATAATTCTCGATATCCGACGATACGAATTTGAGAAACTCCGTTTGAATCCCCAAATATTGCAAAAATACACATTTAAGTTTTTCCAAAATCACAACTCAAATAAGTCGCAAACGGTTCGAGGAATCTCAAGAAGAGCTTAAACCCGTAGCTATAACTGCAAAACTTCTAAAATTACATTAAAACGACACCAAAATCCTCTTTCAAAACAATGCTCGAACCGGCCCAAAGAAAAACAAATGAACTACATTTAAGTTTTTCCAAAATCACAACTCAAATAAGTCGCAAACGGTTCGAGGAATCTCAAAAAGAGCTTAAAACCACAACTATAACTGCAAAACTTCTAAAATTATATTAAAACGACACCAAAATCCTCTTTCAAAACAATGCTCGAACCGGCCCAAGGAAAAACAAATGAACTACATTTAAGTTTTTCCAAAATCACAACTCAAATAAGTCGCAAACGGTTCGAGAAATNACCGGGAACCGATAATCGACAAGCGAACAACCAAGCTACAATACATTCAAAATATATATTTTAGCATGCGCATGGATTTCAGGCATACAAAAGAAAGTTGTGTTGATTTTGTGGTAAAAATACTTTTATAAATATTTTATATGTTCTTATCGTGTATGTTTTTATCAATTTTGAAAACTATGATTGTCTACGAGTCGATCACGTTGTCGNAAAAAAAATAAACAAAATACAAATATATAAAAAATAAACTTAATTTAATTTGTTTTAACTACTTAATAAATTCTACCAAACTTAACCTATTATTTTTTCCTCCAGTAATTCTAACTTTAAATTTCTTAAAAAAGATTTTTTGATGGTAAAAATTTTCTTAAAAACTTTAAATTCCTTGAATAACATATATATATATATCGCATAAATGCAACATATAGGAAAGATTTAATGAACTTAATTATTCTCTAAACTTCTAATTATATTAATATCCCCCTTAGTTAATTCTAACTTCAGTTCTCAATGTGTAATAATTGACTTTTATAAGTTTTAATGGATGAAAATTGCCATGTTCCTTAGCTTAATCATATTAAATAATCTTAAAAAGAACACTATGTTTTTAATATAAAATAAATAATAAAATTTCATTAAGTTTTGACTATCCAATAAATTAATGTGAAGTAATAAGTTTAAATAAAAAGCATCAAATCTTATTCTCAATCTTTTTTTTTTTTTAATTTTGCTTTCTATTTTTCATTTGATGTTTTCTCTTATCTTTATTTCTTTTATTTTGATTTTCTAATCACTTTTTTGGAGGATTTAAATTAAAGTAGAAAATTCTTATTCAACAAAAATATTTTATTATTTATATTACAAATTAATCTATACTAAATTATTTAAGTGTTGAAATGGCCAATCTTTATATTAATTAAATATATTACATGTCATTTATTTGTGTATTTATTAAATTGATTAATAAGAAGTCAAGGATCTATCAATTTAAATAATTATTTAATAATAATTAAATTTTAAGAAGTTATTTATTTGTATAATATCTTATGAAAAACTAAAAATATTAACATATTATTTAATAATTTTAAAATTTTAAAAGTCATTTTTCGAATGTACAAATTACTTGAAGTCTGAATTATAGTTATTTACTTGAGAATTTTTGTTCACTATAAGAAAATAAACTATCTTACGCTTAGCAGTCTTCAATGATGGGAAGTATTTCGTTAAATCTCTCCTTATCTCCTTTTATTTTCATTTTTACATTTATTGGTTACTACAATTTTTACTTGTTTTTTTTTTTGCTTTTAAAAATAAATCACAATGTTTTTAAAAGCACTCGAACACTTAATAATATTTTGAATGTTTTTAAAAAGAATCACCATAGTCAAACATGCTTTAATTTAAATAAATAAATAAATAAAATAAAAAAAAGAAAAATAGAAAACTAAAAACAAAAATAATCCCAAAAGTCTTAATTTCTTTCAATTTTTTTTTCTAATATTTGATCATCATTTTTGAAAGAGATCATTAAAAATCAAGATAAACTCACTTCTAATTTTATTAGTATGAAAATCATCTTTTTTTTTTCTTAGTGCATGAGAATAATAATTTATGAAAAATTAAAAATTAAATTTACATAATATAAAAATTCTTGTATTTTCAATTGATTGTAACCATCCCGACCCTGTCAGAATTATCGAGCGATTATTCTGTGCGGACAGTGCACGTGCGCTATCTAATAATTTTTTTTAAAAAATAAATTAGAGTGGGGCCCACTGACATACAAAAGAGATTATTTTGCTGTAAAAAAAGCTCGTTGTTCGCGAACAGTCTGTGTTCGGTTCGTCAAAGAGTTCATGTTCGATTTGTTCGATTAGTAAACGAGACGAACGTGAATAAGTTTTTTTTTTCGTTCGGTTAGTTAAACGAACCAAACACGAACAATGATGTGTTCGTTCGTGTTCAAATCATTATTGTTCGAAATATAAAATAATTTAAAATAACTATATATTAAAAATTAATGATATTTAAAAAAAATTAAATTTTATAAATTATAATATATAATAAATTAATAATAACAATATATTAATATACTATATTATTNTGCAATGGACAAAAATGATCCATGTAGCCAACCCCACTTAGTGCGATAAAAGCTTATTGTTGTTGTTGTTGTCGTTGTATGAGTAAGGTGGTATGTATTAAAAAAATTGAAGTTTAGGTGTTAGATATGTAAGTACACAGGGATTGAGTGGTATGTATGAAGATCTTCCATTTTCAAAATGAAGGAAAAAAAGAAAGAAAAAATATCNGTAATTATCTTAATTTATTAGAATTAAATGAAAATATAGTACTCAATAGGATGCAATGGAGAAAAATGATCCATGTAGCCAACCCCACTTAGTGCGATAAAGGCTTATTGTTGTTATTGTTGTCGTTGTATGAGTAAGGTGGTATGTATTAAAAAAATTGAATTAGATATGTAAGCACAGGGATTGAGTGGTATGTATGAAGATCTTCCATTTTCAAAATGAAGGAAAAAAAGAAAGAAAAAATATCGAATGGAAAACCCATTTTATGCATGCTAACTTGCTAAGTTGTCTTGCAAGCCCAAAAACATGTTTGGTATTTGAAAAGTTGGAAGATGTCATGTATGTTGTAACGAGAAAGCTCTGCGTCATAGAGCATTACTTGCAGATGAAAAGCAAATGATATTTACAATCAAATTACTTGTAATGTCAACAACTTGAAGTTTTTCATAAAAAATTAAAAGGCATATATCCATGAATTGATACAATCTTTCCCTTTGTGTGTTTGCATATTTTTATTCGTGCTCGGCTCTAAATTGACTCGATTAAGTTAATTAAAAAAAAAGATGTTGAGTGTTGGATTTGAATCTACACTATTTTGAGCTAAAACGAGTCGAACACAATCAAACAAATGATTGTTCGTGTTCAACTTGTTTATTATTAGAGCTTAAATTTTTTTTTGTATTTGGCTCACTCGTTTAACGAACGATTTTAACACGAGTTGTTTACAAATAAAAAGCTTTTTTTTACAGCATTAATGAGAACTCGAAAAAAGTGGGACTAAATGCATCATATATTTATGAACTACTATTATGCACAAAAGCTAGTTGAGTAATAGTTGTGTGATCCTCAGTACTATTGTAATTTCATGTATGATTTCAGTAATATAGACGATATAATGTCATGTTTACCATCATGATTAATAGTATTGATTAGGGCTGTCAAAAAAGCTCGTTGTTCGCGAACAGTTCGTGTTCGATTCGTTCGATAAGTAAACGAGACAAACACGAACAAATTTTTTTTTTCGTTCGGTTAGTTAAACGAATCAAACACGAACATTGATGCGTTCGTTCGTGTTCGAATCGTTATTGTTTGAAATATAAAATAAATAAAATAATTAGATAAAAAAATTTTATTATATTTTAAAACATTAAATTTTATGAATTATAATATATAATAAAATAATAATAATAATATATTAATNCCTAGGGTTCTTGAAAATCTAGAAATGAAAAAAGTGGGTGCTGCGATTTTGAAATATTGGGTAAGTGGAAAACATCAAGAAAGTATAGATCAAGAAGGAAATGAAGATGATCGAGAATACCAACCGAAAACATGCAATTCATGCAATAGACGATTGAAAATAGAGATCCCAAGTGATCGCATAAGATTCAAGAAAGGAAGAAGAGAGCGAATCGACCGGAAGGAAAGAACTCCTCTGTGCGAATCAAATGGAAGAAAGGAGCTCTTCTGCGAGCTGAATGGAAGAAGAGAGCTCTGTATGAGAACTGAATGGAAGAAGAGAACTCTGTGTGCAGATCGATCAGTAGGAAAGAGCTGCGTAGGAATGCATGCTATTGGTTTTATGAAGAATCGAAATCATTTTGATCAAGCAACGATTTGACTTCAGTCACTCGGCGACCTTTTGATCAAGCTGGAATCGCGGTGTCGATCTCAGTGAAAGGTGAAGGACGAGAAGAAGGGTGAGGCCGAGCAGAAGGGCACGAGAGTAATTATTACCCCAACTCGAGAAGGAGACACGGGATGCGGGGTCGATCCTGCGTCCCCGCCTATTAAAGAAATGACGAACGTAATTTCGAAACATTTTGGGAGATGCTCGGCGAACACATTTTTCAAACGGTGTGGCAGAGTTTTGAATACACCCCCACACCCCAATAAACTGCCCCAAACGGGGCCTAAAACATCTTATAACGTCCCAATTGCAGGTACAAACATATAACTTCACATATTGTAACTTATCCTTTATAAATTAAGGAATCATTTTATGAGAGAATTAATCAACAAATCATATTACTTTTCATTATTCTACATTTCTCTCTCTGTCTCTCTTACCTCTCCCTCTCCCTCTCGCTTTATCCCCCATCTTTATTTTCTTAGGCTCTATTCCTTTCATGTGATCCAGGAACAAATCATAATTTAATATTTATATTTATGGCTTCTTTCTTATGCGAACTAATATGCATTTTACATTTTAAAATTCAATAATAATAAATTTTCTAATGTAATGTGAAAGATTTAAATTATATAAATATCATGAAATCAAAATTTAAGAGTGACAATTATTTATTTGTAAAAATTTTTTTTAAAAAAATTTAAAACTATTGGTAAATGTAATAATTAAATTAAAAACAAGTTAATAGTAAATTAGTATTTAATACCTTAATTTATAATAGATACAGTATTTAATATATTTATGATATTACCTCATTAATTTATCGATGCCTTTCGTACTTATTTTAATTTACTTTTTCCCACACAATTCCAACAAAAAAAAAAAAAAAAACGCC
>JXCR01149088.1:263284-275220 GCA_002079205.1 Phalaenopsis hybrid cultivar
AAAAAAAAAAAAAAAAACGCCCCGTCGGAGCAAAATTACATATTTAGGTCCGCAGGAGCAGGTTTTCACAGATTCCCAAATGGATCTTTAATCCTTACGGTAACTGTGGGCCCCGCAGACGCCGATTCACAGTTTTTTTTTATCTTGCTCCGCGGTCCCCATGTCGACTAACAACCGGTCCCGCTGTCCAAAAGGCTAGTTGTTTGTAAAGAGTTCGTGTTAGTTTCGTCAATGAGTTTGTGTTTGATTCGTTCGATAAGTAAACAAAATCAACGCGAACAAATTTTTTTTATTCGGGTTTATTAACGAACCAAACATAAATAATGATGCGTTCGTTCGTGTTCAAATCGTTATTGTTCAAAATATTAATAATTTAAAATAATTATTTATAAAAATTGTGATATTTAAAAAAATTAAATTCTATAAATTATAATATATAATAAATGAATAATATTAATATATTAATATTGTATATTAGTAATATACTAATATAGATATTATATATTTATATAATATAAGCTATATAATTAATATAATATATTNTCTCGTCGTTCGCGAACAGCTCGTGTTCGGTTCGTGTTCGACTTGTTCATTAAGAAACAAACACGAGCTTATTTCAAACAAACTAAATTTTAAATGAATCGAACAAGAACACAAGCTTTGTTCGGTCATATTCGGTAGGTTTACACCGTAACTCTCATGTATATCTTGCTTTTTGGGACTAGTCCATTTTCTGAGCAAATCCATGGAGCTCATTTCGACAGTTGGAGGGAGATGCCCCGATTAGGTGTCCNGTAATATACTAATATATATCATATATTTATGTAATATAAGTTATATAATTAAAATAATATATTATTTATATATATTAATATTAGGGATGTCAAACTGGCTCGTCGTTCGCAAACACAGCCTGTTTGGTTCGTGTTCGGCTCGTTCGTTAAGAAACGAACACGAACTTATTTTAAACAAACTAAATTTCAAACAAACTAAATTTTAAACGAACCGAACACGAACTCAAGCTTTGTTCGTTCGTGTTCGGTTCGTTTGCACCCCTAATTAGAGATGAAAAATGCCTTTGGGCAAAATAAAAGCATGAATTCTGAACAGCGCGGCAAACGATGTTCGTGAAATTATCTCAGATTGTCCGATCGTCGATGAATTTGTCTAGATGACCCTGAACGACGAAACAGACCACACGAACGTGCCAAAAAAATGATATTAATATAATTTCAGCTACACACTTATAAATAACTCACTTGTGGAAACATTTAAAATTAATATGTNCTCATTCGTTAAGAAACGAACACGAACTTATTTCAAACAAACTAAATTTTAAACGAACCGAACACGAACACAAGTTTTGTTCATTCGTGTTCGATTCGTTTACACCCCTACCTGTAATAACCTCGCTGTACCGCGCATATCTTTTCATATATGTCTGTAGGTATAATCCCTGAATACCTGTAACCTGACGTACGCAAATTTTTCTCGAGCGGCACAGCGGCTGTGAAGTTTTGCTGATATCGGCCTTTCTTCGGAGCTCAAGTNACCTCTAAAAGCTCACGTGAACCCATCTCCCTCACCGTCATTATCGCACCGCCTCGTCCTTTTTTTCTCCCATTCACATGCCCTAGCCGATCTTCTCCTACGCGGCGGAAACCGACACACGCTTCTACCTCACAAGCAGCACTAACCGACAATACCCTAACCTTCCCCTCTCCCACACGCGGCTTTCCTTCGTCCTGGACCTCACCACCGGTAACTTCCGAATCAAGCCATCTTCCTTCCTCGGCTAAAAGTACCCCTTGAAGGGAGGAGAAAATCTTGAGTCAGGACGCAGCTTGAAGGGTTGTTTTCCTGGATTCTGAGAGGCATAGTGTGAGTGCTCTCGTTTCTTCACCAACAAGAGGAGGGAAGACTGCCATGGAGACCAGATTGGANATTCGTGTTCGGCTCGTTCGTTAAGAAATGAATACAAGCTTATTTCAAACAAACTAAATTTTAAACGAACCGAACACGAACACAAGCTTTGTTCGTTCAAACACGAACTTATTTCAAACAAACTAAATTTTAAACGAACCGAACACGAACACAAGCTTTGTTCGTTCGTGTGTTGGTTCGTTTACACCCCTAGTATTGATCCTCTTTTATATGATTTTAATGATTGGAATTCAATCGACAATCTTTTCACAAGCTATTACAAGGTTTGTTAAGTACAAAAAAATAAAAATAAGGTCTTTAGTGGCCTTAAAAAATAAAAAATTCATCACGACCCTACAATCACTCTTTAAAAAACATGAAGCAACCATTTGGGGGATTTTGACTATAGGTAGGATTTAACATTAGTAGGATTCAATAATCTGGATTTATTGAATCCGAACATTCATTGGATTTATTAATTTCGGATTTAAGATGAATGAGAGAAAAAATTCAGACCTTTAATCTGAAATTTCGACGTGTTGAATCCAAATATCTCATGTAGATCCAATTCAATATATAGAGCATACGATATACTAGTGAAACAAAGAGAGAGAGAAAGAGAAAGATTGAGAGATAATACACGATAACACAAGAATCTTAATAGATTGAATTAAGTATTGTTTTTTTTTAGAAATGACCCCCTATTTATATATTTCAGGCGTATCTAGTATAAAATTAAATATTTGTTCGTATTGTAATAAGGACATTATTAGTTATTATGACATTTTTTCATATTTGTAACTAATTTTGACACCCTTTCATATTCATAATTGTCATTGGCACTATTTCGTATTCATAACAGTTTGAAGGGGGGTATTTAGTGACCTATTATTTTTTTCATTCGGTCAGTTAGTAGCCCTTTGTCAGTCAGCGAGCATTCAGTCGGCTGAAAGATTATCGATTGGCCTTCTCAATGTGGTCATCTTGTCGTTAGGGTGAACTTGGGCAATTAGTTAGAGGGTGTATCACCATAATTTGACGGACAACTCTCCTTAAATAAGGGGCATTGTCATAAGACTAGAAAGATATTTTGTGAGGTGCCCTTTGACCATCTTGTGGAGTTTTGGAATCAAGCGAGGGAACTGGTTATGAATGATCGTCCCTTGGTTTTTGTTAGATTGTGCTTTCGTTTGGTCGGCTCAGATTTATGACCGAACGAAATGAAGCTTGACGTTTCTATTTTTTGACTATCCCAATACCTATCCTTTAGTGTTTATAAGTAAAATTCTTTGGATGTTCTTGAGATTCATGCGGTGGTATTTTTTATGGACATATTTAGTTTCATGGTTCTCTTATTGAAAACAATAACTGCGATAACTATAAGAGAATTAAATGTAAAAATTGACTTATTTATTATGTAATAAGTAATTTAATAATTAAACTTTTTAGATTTCCATGCCCGCATTATTGACTCTTCTCCATGACTCTTCTTCAATTTCCTATTGTTCAGTCAGCAGTTAGTAAGAGAGAGTTGTGGAGAGTACTAAGAAGTCATTTGTAAATGAGGCGGTCTTGATGAAGGCTTTCGAAATTTCAACTGAAAAATACTGCCTTCTCTCAAGGATGCATGGGAGAAAGGGAAACTGGAAAGTAGCAGACCCATAGTAGAGAAGAAATCGAAGGATGGAGGCCGGTTAACAATAACAAAGAGGTTGGACGGAGAGGGTCGACTGGTAACCGCGAAGAGCCTAGAGGGAGGAGTCTAGTCGATTAGAACAAAGAGACTGGAAGGAGGGAGCCAACCAAAGGGAGAGAAACAAGTCAAACATGTGGCTTACAAAAAACAAAGGGGAGGTACTAGAGGAAGCGGGTGAGACATCTAAATCAATGTCGCTCCATTGTGAGATGGGGAGTAGGGCAGACGTGTACACAACCAGTGCGAAGGTCCTTGCCCCGACACTGATCTATGAATGACCAACTCAACAACCGGTCCAGGTGGTCACAAAGATCAGGAAACAACCATGCAACTCCCTTTCCTTCGATCAGTGAGACTAGCTAGATGGTTGTTCAACCTCTTCTTAGGGAAGGTTTTCAATTGTTTGAGATGGAGCAAATCATTAATATGAGAAAACCCACTTTCTTTGACTCGATATATTTATTTATTTATTTATTTTTTTTATATTTGATTCTTCGTACAGTGGAGACCGTGTAAATTATTGACTCATAGATAATGGGAACCGATCATCCCTTTGCTCTTGATGCGACCGAGGGATTGTTTGTTTTGACCTATGATGGAAGTGCCTCCAAAAATTTGTCTGGCCTTTGAGGATGTTGAGAGGGAGACTGATGGTCGGCGAGGATCTCTAGCGTCACTGGTTCGCCAGTTGGACGAAAAGGTGGACTCTTTCATACGAGAAGCTGGCCTACAGAGAGAGAATGTCATAATGAATCTGAAAGAAGAATTGACAGCGCTTCCCTAGGAATATAAAGTAAAGTTGGTAGCTCTCTGGGTGAACATGACAATTCTCGAGATGGAGCTAATAGAGATTTGGATGGCTAGTTCGATCTCCCAGATGCAGGTGGAGGAAAATAGCATGGAGAAGTTTAAATTTGAGGGAGATCTTTATTCCATAGTCTTGTGAGTCTGGTTCTTGTATCAGTTGAGGCAGTCGAAGAACCTAGTGCAAAATAATTATTTTCATTAATAAAAATTTAAATTTGATGATTTCTAAAATTTTATGGCATTTCCTTTTCTTAAATTTCATGTTGATTTGATGTAAATTGGAGATCGAGATACAAATTTGTGAAATTTCAATTCTCTAAATACCTTATATATAAGTAAAAAAAAGAAATTTGCTCTTTTCGAATCTCCCTTTTCTTTCCCTTCAGTCGTTTCTCATCTTTCCTTTGGGTTGGTTTTCTCCAAGCGCTTCCTATGGCTTCCAAATATTCTCCACAATTATTTAGTTCTGTGCAAGCGAGTAAGAGTTCTACCTTGACTTCATTTGATGTTGAGATTCTGGAAGACACCTGTGTATTCAACACAAGTGTAGTGCTCAAGGTGGTGGAACCATAAGCGAGGGCGACTGATTACTTTGACAACAATTGATCTTCTTTTATAATCTGTTTGATGGGTGCTTCCACTGATGTTCTATCAAGAGATCTGGTCTATTCTCAACCATTACAAAGTAATCACTGTGTAGAGAAAGCCAATTTCAATCGTGACTGTGATGATTTTCATTATGTACTTGCGGGGGATGGAGGTCTATTGGTCCCATGAGGTATATTCATACATGTTCTCTTTCAGAGTGGAGCCCGAAATTTAAGTTGTATTTGGGTCAACTTAGAAGTTATATCTGATCGATATGGAGAACAAAATAAAAAAAATTGGAAGTTTTGGTTCCTTCTGAGGATCTGCGAGGACTGTGGAATCATCACACGACCAACTTAGAAGCTGTATAAACAGAAGAAGGGAGTCTTGAAGCATTTCATGGGAATTGCTTTGACTATTTTGGACAAACAACTATCTGTGACAATGAACCAAGTGTTGAACGCTGCACAGTTCGGTGTCATACTCCCAAAATTTGGGCTGCTTCAGATGAGGAAACAAGAAGAGGCAGATTGAGAAGCTTACACGGCTGTCTCAAAAAAAAATTGATGAAAATGATAGGTGCTGCTTCCCCATCAAGGAGAGAAAAGACTGATAAAGAGGAAGACCAGGCGGTAGGGACAATCCCAAGTTCAGAACTAGTTCACTCTATTTTTGAAACAATGGCTCTTATTCAAACCACTATCACCATTGAATTAATCATGATCAAGCAAAAAATCATCTTTAATGAACTTAGGGACCTCGAGGGTTCGCCGCCAAGAAGAACCTAACGCCATTAGATCGGATGGTTATCAGAGTGATCGTCAACTCTGGGAGCTCCTCGGTTGTATTGCTCGGGCTTCATTCCTTTCTCTAAAAGAAGGGCGGCCAGCTGGTTTTTTCCTCGGTCGTGAATTGCACCAACGAAAGTGGGAAAGCTTGGAGGAAGCCCAATAAGACATGAGGAGTTTGAGTAAAAGATTGCTGTAGGGTGCGGGCCTACCATTTCTGAAGACGAACAATGTTGGAGGAAGGGAAAAGCTCCAACTAAATATTCTAACTCATTGTGGGATTTTTATTTGCTGTTAGGGCCACCATAGACCTTCAAATATTTCTATCCAAATGATCAGATATGACATTAAAGAACAATATACTATCCCAAAGTACATAAATATTACCTTATAATAGATCTAATCATTCAGATGAGGAAATTCTTTGTGATTTTTGGATCTACAAAATCATGATTTTTTCCTTTACCTTACATATGTAAAATAATGTTTATTTTATTCTAAGCTCTGGTATCCTTATGAGGGGGCTCCCTTATATTTAATTATATCTCTAGAATTACTCCTAAGAGTATTCTCGATTAAAATTTTGCATTATATGTCTCTTATTCATCAATGAATATTAATAATGGAGTTTATAGACTTAGATAAAAAGAATGAGTTTGAACAAAGGTTGACATCACTTGAGCTTTAAAAAAGAGTTTACTCTTAGGATTGGGCCCAACATTCGACAATCAAAGTGAAGATGCAAAGCTTTTGATTGGATTTGAATAGATTTGGATTGAAACTTATTTTAATAAGAGTAGGTTAAGTTTGAGAGGATTGGATTAAATTTGATAGGATTTAATTAAATTTGAGAGGATTGAATTAAATTTGATAGGATTGAGTTAAATTTGATTGGATTGAGTTTAGAAATATCTTAGTCTAAGGGTATGAAAGGGTAATAATTTTTTAGGTGGAGGTGAAGCCCTAAACTAATTATCTTTAATAGATGTACTAACCTAAATTTGGGAGTAGCACACCCAGTCAGGATGCACATGATTTTCCATCATTCCAGTAATATTAATAGCCATAGACTATTAACCAATAGAATGACAGAAGTTCTACCTTATCGCTATAGTAATGATGTAAGGTAGTCCTTCTCGTTATAAAGTGGTTTTGAGTATCATCTTTCATAGCATGAGATACATCATTCTAAGTTTCTCTTATAATCCAGGGGGTAGGTCAATTTATTTTTTAGGTCCTAGTCCTTAATTATATCTATTTGGTAGGGCTTCTGGACAGGACTAATCTATGGTGTGTGTGGTCTCAAGTTTTTTTCTATACTAGCTATCCTAGGGTCATAGTTTGGAGCTATCCTAGGATGTTGTTATAAAAATTAGAGTTGGTCATTTTCAAGTTTTTATGGGTTTGATAATTATTATGCTATTTGTTTTCCCCTCAATTTACCAGTTATTGTGAAAAAAAACAAAGTTTTTCTAAGGGTTGTTTGGTTGTTTTTCCATTCTAAATGTGGTTCTAGTCAGATTATCAATCACAATGTTTTTGTTCTTGTCCCTAAGTTTTGTTCTCTCCACAAAAGTTTTGATTATGGTCGTGATAATATATTCTAAACAAATTAAATTAATTTTTTTAATTTAAAGTTTTATATTTAAGACTTATTTGTATTCTCATTTAAGATAATACAAATATACTTTTCATGCAAAAGAATGCATTTTTTGGAATAAATTTTATCATTCAAAAATATATGAGATACATATTTATCTTCTATATGAATTATTTTAATTAAGATAACCCAAGACTTCTATACTCAAAAGTATAAGGCTACGAAAGCATAAGTTTCTTATAAGAAACATATTCATTCATGTGGTCACTTATTCTAGTGAAAGAATAAGACTTGTCTGGGCAAAACAAATGATAGACAATCTATCAAGCTTATATATTATTATTCCTGAATCTAAAAAATTTTAAAATATATCCTTTTGAAAAAGAGATTGATTTCACTCTTTAAATATAAAAATTTATTGAAAAATATTAAGAGGAAATCCCTAAGATAACTTATTTTAAAGGAATCCCCAAAGTTTTAAGAAGTATCTTTGAAGTTTTCGAAAAAAGTTTTGGTCGTCAAATTAGAAATTTTTCGGTTGCTTTGAAAAAGATTTAATTTAATATATATGTATTTTTTATTTTAAAAAGTAGTANTCCTATAGGATTACTTGGCTTTAAGGTTGACCCTGGGTGTTGACTTGGAACTAAGGTACACCATATCTTCACAATACATTAATCCATGATTCATTTAGAATGGATATTTATCCAATTCTATGTGAAATGCTTAACTTGGTCTTTTGCCCCTAGGCACCTCCAAATTACCTAACTGCCCATGAAACCCAAATTTGGCTAATATTCCCAAATTTTGCCAAAATACCCAAAATTGATCAAAACTCATTTAAAACACCTTGGATACATCCAAATTTGGCAAAATTTTCAAAAATGACCAAATTACCAAAATACCCCNTTACCACCATGTAAATTTTTGCTTATCTTAGGGCCTACATCTTATTCTTGATAGAATGTTTCCTAGTTCCAAATGCATTCAAAATCACATATACACATAGAATATCTGCATCTGCTTCAAACTTGGGTATGAGAGCATTTACATGTTGGTCGGTCAACTTTTCCTGCTCCAGTTCCTCAAAAAATAACGAGCAAATCACCGGGTTCAGATACAAAATTATTTTCTCACTTTAAAGCTAAGCACACTAATTTATTAATTACATTTATGTAGGACTCATCTGAGAGCAATATTATAGTAAATNATACCACCATGTAAATTTTTGCTTCATCTTAGGGCCTACATCTTATTCTTGATAGAATGTTTCCTAGTTCCAAATACATTCAAAATCACATATACACATAGAATATTTGCATCTGCTTCAAACTTGGGTATGAGAGCATTTACATGTTGGTCACGTTCCTCAGAAAATAACGAGCAAATCACCGGGTTCAGATACAAAATTATTTTCTCATTTTAAAGCTAAGCACACTAATTTATTAATTACATTTATGTAGGACTCATCTGAGAGCAATATTATAGTAAATATATCGAGATATAAAATAATCGATGGGCACTTATTGTGCCAATAACCCCAGAAAAATAAGACGGAGAGGAAGAATTATAAAATTATTTGCATTGGCATCGGTCTTAGGCTTCGCTCTGCTTAACGAAGCCTCCAACTCAATCTCTTGAAACCTATTACGCATGATCACNATAAATATATCGAGATATAAAATAATCGATGGGCACTTATTGTGCCAATAACCCCAAAAAAATGAGACGGAGAGGAAGAATTATAAAATTATTTGCATTGGTATCGGTCTTAGGCTTCGCTCTGCTTAACGAAGCCTCCAACTCAATCTCTTGAAACCTATTACGCATGATCACCAGGAGAAAATAATATTAAGTTTTTGCGTTTTACATTCTTTTATAGCTACTACTATTTTTTATTATAATAAATAATAATAATCTAAAATTACCAATCATACAACTCGATTCCCTTATTCGTATCAAGAAAATTTCCAAAAGATGTGGAGGGAATCTTGAAACTAGTGCACGTTCCATGAAACAACGTTACGACGAGATTATGAAACTATCACGCAAAGTGGAAAAATCAGAGTACATTGATTATACGACATTTGATTGGCGTGGTGGAAATAATTTTGAAGCAGGGCAGTCTCATAGAATAGATGTCAGACCGAAGGGCCTTCGTAGATCAACCGATGATGCTCCACGTCGGTCATCTTTCTCCGCTGCGAGGCGATCCACAACAGATGCTCCAAGAAGATCTTTTATTAGCATAACACAAAATTTTTTGTTTCAGGAAGCAGAAAATCAACAATATCCAGAGACATATGCTTATTCTACTCAATCATCATTTGTGAGACATTTCATGTGAGTCTAATTTTGAATTGATTACTCAATTAGTGAAATAAATATAGGTCTTACAATAAGCATGAATTGATTACTCAATTAGTGGTGTTATAATAGGCATTAATGAATTACACAATTGGTGGAATAAATATAAGTCTTAAAATAGGCGTGAATTGATGACACTTAATGCCCACAATTCTCTTTGCCTTTATTGTGTACGTTTTCTTTTTTTTCGGTATGCATTAGTTAGTATAAATTGGATGTTGTGCTGCAATGTAAGACACACACTTCAAACTTGTATCATTTCCTCTTTCAAAATAATACAAAGAGAATTCTCAAAAGTCTTGTCTCATTTTCTTTCAATTTGTCCTTCAGCGATCCATTAAATTGGAACCAACATTTCGTATCAGAGACAAGTTAGCCAAAGGACATGTCGTCACCGAGCAAAGCTATCATAGGAGATATGACAACAATGAAGATCGAAAGAGAAGAGACCGCAACGCTCACGTATTCGTTACTCACGAAGAGTAACTACTCGGTGTGGGCTTTGAAGATGCGTGTGAACCTATAAGCTCAATGAGTGTGGGACGCCGTGGAGCAAGACGAGGTCGAAGAGCGTAAGGATAGAATGACCCTCACTGTCATCTATCAAGCGCTACCAGAGGACGTTCTTCTCATGGTGACAGAGAAGTATTCCGCCAAGCAAGCATAAGAGACACTAAAGACGATGCACGTCGGCGTGGAGCGGGTCAAGGAGGCGAAAGTGCAGACCCTGAGGACTCACTTCAAGGTGATCCGCATGAAGGACGGAGAGACGGTGCATTATTTCGCCATGAAATTGACATCCATTGTGACAGGCATTCGCTCGTTGGGAGAGAAGGTGTAGGAGATCTCTGTCGTCAAGAAGTTCCTTCGAGTCGTACCACAAAAATACATGCAGATCGTCACTGCAATCGAGCAATTCGGTGACCTCAAAAACATGACCGTCGAGGAGGTCGTCGGTCGTCTCAAAGTCCACGAAGAGAGACTTCGCGGCTACGAAGACCAAGAGGAGGAGAAGCACCTCTTGCTCACGCATGCAGAATGGATGTCACGAATGAAGAAAAACGGAGAAGATGATTTTTCCTCCGGATCGTCAAGTAGCGGCGACAACGGTGGAGATAGCCGAGGTCGTGGCAAAGGGCGGGGACGAGGGCAAGGTCGAGGCGGAGAAAGCTCACCTCGACAAGATGACATCAAACCCCGCAAATACAAGAGCACAGTGAAGTGTTACAATTATCAAAAGTACGGATACTAAGCGTCCTAATGTCGTAGCAAGAAGGCCGAAGAGGAAGCGAACCTTACTAGCCTCCATGACGTGGAGCCAGCGTTGATGTTTGCCGAGGGAGTGGAGAATCCCTTGCCCAAAAACAAGTAGACAAATCTCGAAGAGTTCACGCAAGAATTGTCCAAGGAGGTACCAGAGGGGGTATTGCTCAATGAAAAAAAAGTCAAGGCGAACCTCCTCGCAAGTGGCGAGGAGTATAATAACACAGACGTATGGTATCTTGAGAATGGAGCAAGCAACCACATGACAGACCATCGAGAGAAGTTCAATGAGCTCGACGAGAAGATCACCGGAAATGTGAAGTTCGGAGACAACTCACTCATCGAGATCAAGGGTCGAGGAACCATCCTGTTTGTATGCAAAAACGACTATCAACGTCTAATGACCGAGGTATATTACATTCTGAAAGTAAAAAAGTAATATCATAAGTCTCGGTCATATGACAGAAGAAGGCAACACGATCACCTTAGTCGGCTCGTTCTTGAAGATGTTCGACCGAAATGGCGCCCTGTTGATGAAGGTGGAAAAATCACCAAATCGGTTGTACAAGATTTCCCTCAAGACAAACCAATCTACTTCTCTATTAGCATCACTAGCAGATCCGACTTGGTTATGGCATGCGAGACTTGGGCATGTAAACTTTTNACTGAAGATGAGGCTCGAGCCCGGCTACGAAGGCTCAAGCAAGAAGGTTTGATTCAGGGCTACATCAAAGAGTTCACAAGTCTAGTTCTTGAAATCCCAGATATATCAGACAAGGATGCTCTCTTCAACTTCATGGATGGGCTTCAACATTGGGCAAAGACCGAGCTTAGGAGGCGAGGAGTGCAAGATCTTGCCACTGCCATCGCGGTTGCCGAAAGCTTGGTCGATTATTCAAAGGAG
>JXCR01149088.1:290901-301827 GCA_002079205.1 Phalaenopsis hybrid cultivar
GGGATTCATAAGTCTTCAAATTAGCTTTACTAATGAGTTTCATAGGATAAACCCATTCTTCGACTCTAAATTCTACTCCAGAAAGTTTGTAAATTGTATAAATAAGTCCAGGATGTCCTAGACCTCCACTAGAACTCAAGAAAGTTTGCAAATTGTATAAATAAGTCCAGGATGTCCTAGACCTCCACTAGTCTCACTCCTCACCGTAGTCAATATATTCTTAAGAATAATTCTCCTCACATTTATAGTTCTATTATTCTGAATACGTAGTCAATATATTCTTGAGAATTATTCTCCCCACATTATTCTGAATACAGAAATTCAGAATAGCTCTATCTGGTGATAGGTCAGTAACTGAGTAGAGGAAATGAAATAGTGCCACGCCTTAGAGGTGGCATTCAACATGGAAGCAGAAAAAATTATCCTTTCTCGCTGCTTTATCTTCCATGTTCCTTTCCCATTAGTGAGAAAGTTGATCAAATCATTGAGGGGGCCTTCCATTATACTAAAGGATTCATAGTGGCAGCTATAAGAGTCTGGGACTTCGTAAAAAGTGTTGATGCGGGCAGCAGTAAACTCAACAGGGAATCCACACACTTGAACGATTCCGTCATCAGCATAAATCACATTGGCGTAGAACTCCTTCACAACATTTGCACCAGCTTTATTGGTGGTGTAACATAAGTTTTCCCATCTCCGCTCGGCAATAACTCGTTCGATTTCTCCTCCCGGACTTTCAAAAACTCAATCTTGTATGCATTTCTTTCCTTTAAATACAAAAGTAAATTTTGTCTGAGCCATCACATTGACGAAGCGAGACTCGTCAAAATCAATTCTTCTCTTTTGTCGTGGAGCCATTTTAATTTAATTAAATTATAGAAAAATTCCACAAATTACTTCAAATATGTAAATTATGGCTTCCAATAGAAATTTTAAGAGTTCAACAATAAGATCCATGAATCTCTTCCCAAATTTTCTTTACATTCTCAAATTTTCGGATCTCCTCAATGTGGGAGAAATCCATGGTGAAAATCAAATATTTTTAGCTTGGAGTGAAGCTCTTACCTAGAGATGATCAAATTCATGTCAAAAAGACTTGAAATCGTCTCCTAATACAAGATCTCTCAAGCCCTAGGTCAAAAATGGTATTTTTAGGAGGAATGGGATGATGAATAGTGGCGGTTGACTGGTCAAAATGGCAGTTAAAGGTATTTTTCATGAGCTCACCGTCGGTGGGGTCGATGGCACCGTCATCACACTTAATTAGAATTTAAATCCTAAGTCTCGGGAAAATCTCGCCGTCGGCGGCGTCGAGGGCGCTGTCGATGGGCTCTATTGATTTTGTCTAAATTCCAGATTTTTGCGATTTCGATCAATTTCAAGCCTAAACGACATCCGTTTAATCATTATAGACATAATTTTAAATNGTTTTCAAAATTAAATTACAGATGATAATTACCTTATTCTTAGAGATAATTGAGACATCAATGTTCATTAAGCATTAGAGTATTTACAAGATGAATTATTAAGCAGCATAATAAGTTTAAAAGAACTCGGGATTTTCCACCAGACAGCGAGAGAGTAGCACAGACATGCTTCTTTCTCTAGATCTGTTGGATACCTCAGAGATCTACCAAACTTAATATATTTTAGTTGGCAACATCATCCTTAATTAAACTCCTAAGGACCCACCAAGATATGACCTATGGTTAAATAGGTTATCAAAATCTTACCTTCCTGTTTCATATAAATTGCCTTAACATGCTTTTTGAGTTTCAGGTGGTGGAACGAGAAGACTCGCCAGGTACGCTTTTACAGTTTTTAGCGTTGTCTTTCTTGTACTTTCATACTGTACTTTTATAAACCTAAAAATTTTCATGCTAAACAATAATGCCACCCTGCATGAAAACTAAAACTATCGGGATAGCCACAAAATCAAAACCAAATCTAAAAATAAAATCAACCAAGATAAAATTCACCACCACAACATTCAAAATATCAAACAACTCAAAATTTAATCACAAACATCGCACAAAACTACAATTGCAACTAAATTAAGATGTCTCTATCCGATGATCGGGAATCCCTCGGAGGAGGTAACCTACGGTTACTAACGAGGCTTCCCATAGTCTAAATGAAATTATGGAACTCATTAAGTTGAGTTTAATAAATTCATTTGGATTAAGTGAATTTAATAGAAAATAGTGGTGCCGGAACGAGGGAACCCTAGGATCCTAACCGGTGTTGCTCTAATCAACTTTAACATGCCCCCATAAAATTTAAAGAACTTCAACCATAGGGCCACTTGATTTGACATTATAACTTGACACACTAGAAAACTCAAACTCATCACGACAAGGAGCTTAGAGCTAGCATAGTGGGAAGCACGACCATCTTCAATAACAATACCTGTCTTCCTCAGCTAAACCAATCTTCCTTCCTTAGAATTAAACAACAAAGCCATAGGACTTCGAGGTTGCTTGCTTATGCAACGTAAATCCTCATCTTATCATTAGGAATTTGCATAGCTCTGCTATACAATATAAGCCCTAACTTGTCTTAGAATTTCAAGGTTGTCGTTTGTCACGACCTAAATCCTCACATCTTCCAGGCTATTTGTGTAATTTAAGCCCTAACTAATAAAATTGACAGGATTAAACACTTAAATATTTCTCCTCAAAAACGAATCCAAACATTATGATAACTTGGGAAGTCACTGATGTTCTTCTCCGGATCTATGACATCCCCTAGTTTTCCTTCTTTGGAATCTACAACAAAATGTTCCAAATTTGAACCAATCCCTTTTCACACCTCTACGTCCGATCTCATTGAAAAGTCTTACCCTTTGAAACTCCTTGAAGATAATATCTCCTGATTTTTATCGAGAATCTTCTTAGGTGACTTCAGTCATTTAAGATGTAATTAACTATAGGGGTTTGCCCTTATAGGAAGCTTGTCCAAACCCAGTTTAATATAAATCCTATTCAATTCTTTATATTAAATAGGGAAACTTGTCGGCTGACCGAATTTTTGTAAATTGACAAATACAAGAATTTGATGGCGCTACTAGAAGATTTAATTTCCAGCAACGTCGTCCAAAGACTTGATCTTAACTTTATAGATGTGTCTAATTTGATTAAGATGTATAAATATAATATCCAATAATGTTAAAGTTGAATTTGTCAACGCAAGTATACGTATCGCTTAAGTAATATAGGGCTCTAATGGAGTCCTAGATATCAATCCCACAGGCAGTAGTTTAGAATTACAGACTGAGACCTTAAAAAATCAAGACTTTAATCACAACAATGACGTTCAATTTGCTTATCTGTCACTAATAGACACTTGAAATAAATAGATAATTTTAATAACTAATAAATAACTAATGATATAANATACAAAGATCTATAAGCATAATTCTAAAGCAAATACAAATACAAGGTTCAAATCAAAATACATAGATAGATATATAGGTAGTAATATAAATCTACTAATCCTCAGACTCGGTACTCGATTCTCCTCTGAGATCTATAGATAGAAAGATAGGTAGTAATATAAATCTACTAATCTTCAGACTCAGTACTCGATTCTCCTCTGAGATCACATTGCGAATGAACAAAAAGGTTGTAGAAGGGTCAGAATGGAAATTCTTCAGTAGAATTCTCCTCAATTATATTCATCCTCCTCATCAATTGTATCAAACTATCTTCTAGATGTCCAGAATGTTTGAAATGTTCCTTCATCATCCAGTCCAGATGATCGAAGAAATCAAAGATATTATTAATCTCATTCATGACATTTTGTACTTCCTTTTCTAATTTCTTGATTCGGCACAGGATCACAAAAGACTTATCAGGGACTAAGGGTTGAACTGGCAGTGAATTCTGAGACGCTTGATCTACTATCATGGCCATGTCATTTTTATCCTCCAAAAGCTGGGAATCTTTCAGTTGGGTCTAAAGGCTTCCAGGGCAGCAGTACCTTTTCCTAATTTTCATAGGACACTTGGAACTGACTGTAAAGTGAAAAAATTGTGGAGGGGTGTCCAAGCCCATAAGTGGATTCGNCTACTATATAAAAATTATGATCTACTACAGTAATGTTTTAATTAAGAAATACTATAAGTTTGATTTAAATAAATATCATAGTGAGATTTTTAGAAAAAAATTCAAGCAGATTATCTGGTCATCAAGTTTTAAGAGTTCTAGTCTTCTATTTATTTCAAGAATGACTATATGTTGTAATACAAGTCACTTAGAATATTCAAATACTCTTCTATTCATTTCAAGAATGACTATATGTTGCAATATTAAGTCACTTAGAATATTCAAATGATAAGAATTCGTGATAACTATACTAGTAAAATATCAATTCAATATCACTTAGAATATCCAAAAGATAGGAACATCATGAGAACTCTACTAGTAAAAGACCTATTCCTCCACTTAGAATATCCAAAAGATAGGAACTTCATGAGAACTCTACTAGTAAAAGAACTATTCCATAAATATAAGTTCAGGAATGTATTTAAGTTTTCCTTTTAGGTAGGTCCAGTAAAGCCAATTTTTGATTAGGCATATCCTCAAGCTTCTCCTCACTTCCATAATTAATTTTTTTTTCTCTTTTTCATGTAGATTGTTTTCAATCCTATATATTTTTCTTTTTATTTCAGGGATTGTTTTCAATCCTTTCTTTGTACTTTTTCAAGTGAGGATTACTATATCTGGATAGCCTTTAATGATTTTGAACTTCACTTTTCTTTCCNATTATTTAGGTTTTCCCTTTAGGTAGGTCCAGTGAAGCCAATTTTTGAATAGGCATCTCCCCAAACTTCTCCTCACTTTTATATTTTTTTCTTTCTTTTCTTTTCTTTTTTTCATTTGGATTGCTTTCAATCTTATATATTTTTCTTTTCTTTTTAGGGATTGTTGTCAACCCTTTTATTTTCCTTTTTTCAAGTGAGGATTACTATATCTGAATAGCCTTTAATGATTTTGAACATCACTTTCTTTCCCTAAATTTGAAACTCAAAGCATTCCTTTACCCTATANCTTAAAATATAGTTTCCTTTACTTTAAATAATTAACTATAATCTTGTTCTCTTATACTAAATATCTTAAGTTACAAATTAATTTTCATTACAAAAATATTTCTTTAAAGTCTACCATAATATTTAAATAGCTACAAAAAAATATAGTTATCTGAATTAAATTCACTACATGAAATCATATAAATAATTTTGGAAAATATTGAAATAGAGGACGTTCTCTGAATTAAATTCACTACATAAAATCATATTAATATTTTTTTAAAATATTTAAATTGAATTTTTCTTTAAATCTACCATAATATTTAAATAGTTACAAAAATATAGTTACCTGAATTAAATTCACATAAAATCATATAAATAATTTTTGAAAGCATTGAAATAGAGGACATCTAATAGTTAATCTTTTTCTTCCCTCCCCCAAACTTAAATTTTTAAATATGAAANCTAATACTTCAAAATATAGTTTCTTTTACTTTAAATAGTTAACTATAGTCTTATTCTCTTATACTAAATATCTTAATCTACAAAATTAATTTTCATTACAAAAATATTTCTTTAAATCTACCATTATATTTAAATATTTACAAAATATAGTTCTCTGAATTAAATTCACTACATAAAATCATATTAGTAATTTTTGAAAATATTTAAATTGNGGTGGAAATAAAAAACAATAAATATAAATCATACTTCAGTATTGTAGGCATTTTTATCATTCTGAAATTTCTGCAGGCCTTCTCAAATTTTTACTTCACCTGATCTGTAATATTAGGAGCTTTCTACACATATAAATCATTAGAGGAATTTCTGGGTAATGAAATTTTGAAATAAGTATAAAACTAAAACAAGCACAACATTTCCTAACACAATCACAATACTAAACAATTAAAACTGCAAAAATGAAAAAAAACTACCAAACTAACTTTATAAAAAATTAAAATTATCCAAGTACACAAAATAAAAGTCCAAATACATAAACATCCATTTCTCTTACAAAAAGATTACATAAAATAAAAATACAAACATAAGTACATCAATTTCATTTTATATCAAAATCCCAAGCTATATCTTCATTGCCTTGATCAGCAGGTGGATTGGGTTGATATTGAGTATATCGGGGGCATTCAGGAAACGTAACATCAGGCTCTCCTTTATAGTGCCGGGCCTGAGCCTCATAATAGGCTACCTCAAAATTTGAATGCCTCTGTAGGTACTCACTATCATAATCGTGTCGACGTTCTAAACCTCCAATCCTTTCACTTATCCATTATATGCTCTTCCGCTGCAAGGTCAACTCATTCATCAAATCAGAGAGGGTAGGGGAACTAAGAAGGTGGAATCATAATTCGAGGGGACATCTCTACTAGTAGAAGGTTCTTGACTTCTACTCCCAGTTCTCCATTTCTCATGAGATTCATAGGTTTTTAAATTGGCCTTACTAGTGGTTCTCATAAGGTAAACCAATTCTTCATCAGGGACATCTCTACTAGTAGAAGGTTCTTGACTTCTACTCCCAATTCTCCATTTCTCATGGGAAAAGTCTTCAAATTAGCTTTACTAATGGGTTTCATAGGATAAACCCATTCTTCATCTCCACTTTTCACTCCAGAAGCAAATTAGCTTTACTAATGCGTTTCATAGGATAAACCCATTCTTCATCTCTAAATTCTACTCCAGAAAGTTTGCAAATTGTATAAATAAGTCCAGGATGTCCTAGACCTTCACTAGTCTCACTCCTTGCCGTAGTCAATATATTCTTAAGAATTATTCTCCCCACATTTAGAGTTCTATTATTCTGAATACAAAAATTCAGAATAGCTCTATCTGGTGATATGTCAGTAACTGAGTAGAGGAAATGAAATAGTGCCACGCCTTAGAGGTGGCATTCAGCATGGAAGCAGAAAAAATTATTTCTCGCTGCTTTATCTTTCTTTTCCTTTCCCATTAGTGAGAAAGTTGATCATATCATTGAGGGAGCCTTCCATTGTACTAAAGGATTCATAGTGGCAGCTATACGAGTCTGGGACTTCGTAAAAAGTGTTGATGCGGGCAGTAGTAAACTCAACAGGGAATCCAAACACTTGAACGATTCCGTCATCAAAATAAATCACATTGGCGTAGAACTCCTTCACAACATTTGCATCAGCTTTATTGGTGGTGTAACAAAAGTTTTCACACCTTCGCTCGGCAATAACTCGTTCAATTTCTCCTCCCGGACTTTCAAAAACTCGATCTTGTATACANCTTTCATTATACTCAAGAATTCATATTGGAAGCTATAAGAGTCTGGGACTTCGTAAAAAGTGTTGATGCGGGCGGCAGTAAACTCAATAGGAAATCCACACACTTAAACGATTCCATCCTCAAAATAGATTACATTGGCGTAGAACTCCTTCACAACATTTGCATCAGCTTTATTGGTGGTGTAACATAAGTTTTCCCATCTTCGCTCGGCAATAACTCGTTCAATTTCTCCTCCCGGACTTTCAAAAACTCGATCTTGTATGCAATTCTTTCCTTTAAATACAAAAGTAAATTTTGTCTGAGCCATCGCATTGACGAAGCGAGACTCGTCGAAATCAATTCTTCTCTTTTGTCGTGGAGCCATTTTAATTTAATTAAATTATAGAAAAATTCCACAAATTACTNCCTAACCCGTCTCTTTTGTCGTGGAGCCATTTCAATCTAATCAAATTATAGAAAAATTTCAAAAATTACTTCAAANTAAATATGTAAATTTTGGCTTCCAATAGAAATTCTAAGAGTTCAACAATACGATCCATGAATCTCTTCCCAAATTTTCTTTACATTCCAAAATTTTTAAGATCTCCTCAATGTGGGAGAAATCCATGGTGAAAATCAAATATTTTTAGCTTGGAGTGAAGCTCTTACCTAGATATGATCAAATTCGGTGTCAAAAAGCCTTGAAATAGTCTCCTAATACAAGATCTCTCAAGCTCTAGGTCAAAAATGGCATTTTTAGGAGGAAGGGGATGATGAATAGTGGCGGTTGACTAATCAAAATGGCAGTTAAAGGTGTTTTTCGTGAGCTCGCCATCGGTGTGGTCGATGGCACCATCATCACACTTAATTAGAATTAAATCCTAAGTCTCGGGAAAATCTCACCGTCGGCGGCGTCGAGGGCGCCATCGATGGGCTCTATTTATTTTGTCTAAATTCCAGATTTTTGCGATTTCGATCAATTCCAAGCCTAAACGACATCCGTTTAATCATTATAGAAATAATNATTCAACGCTAAGATCCATGAATTTCTTCGCAAATTTTCTTCACATTCTCAAATTTTTGGGATCTCCTCATTGTGGAAGAAATTCATGGTGAAAATCAAATATTTTTTGTTTAGAGTGAAGCTCTTACCTAGAGATGATCAAATCCGGTGTCAAAAAGCCTTGAAATTGCATCCCAATCCAAGATCTTTCAAGCCCTAGGTCAAAAATGACATTTTTAGGAGGAAGGAGATGATGAATAGTGGTGATTGACTGGTCAAAATCGCGGTCAGAGGTGTTTTTTATTGAGCTCACCGTCGGCGGGGTCAATGACACCGTCAGCGCGCTCCATTGGAATTAAATCCTAAGTCTAGAGAAAAATCAGCTATCGGCGGCATCGAGGGCGCCTTCGGCGGGCTCTACTGATTTTGGTTCAAATCCAGAATTTTCACAATTTTGATCAATTTCAAGCCTTAACAACATCTTTTTAATCATTATAGATATAATTTTAAGTGACGAAATGATGTACTTAGCACATATAAACTTTCACAACACAAAACATCTCATTTATATATAAATTCTAAGGGGTACAATATACGTTACATAACACACTTAAGTTTGGTATTTTCTCAACCTCAATACATTAATTCAGCCTTGCAATCCAAGCTACAACACTCAAAATGCTGAAAACAAAACATCCTATGTTTAGTCTCAACTATACAGAGATGTAAAAGCATAATTCTAAAGGAAAGCAAATACAAAGTTCAAATCAAAATACATAGACAGATAGATAGGTAGTAATATAAATCTACTAATCTTCAGACTCAGTACTAGATTCTCCTCTGAGATCACCCCTTGATTGCACATGAAAAAAGAGGTTGTAGAAGTGTCGGAATGGAAACTCTTCAGTGGAATCCTCTTCTATTAACTTCATCCTCCTCATCAATTGTATAAAGCTTTCTTCTAAATGTCCAGAGTAATCAAAATGTTCCTTCATCCTCCAGTCTAAATGATAAAAAAAATCAGAGATATTATTAATCGCATTCATGACATTTTGTACCTCCTTTTCCAATTTCTTGATTCAGCGTAGGATCACCAGAGACTTATCAAGAATTAAGGGTTGAACTGGAAGTGAATTCTAAGATGATTGATCTACTATAATGGCCATGTCATTTTCATCTTCAAAAAACTGGGAATCTCTCAGTTGGGTCCAAAGGCTTCCAAGGTAAAAGTACTCTTTCCCAATTTTTGTAGGACATTTGGAACTGACTGCAAAGTGAGAAAATTATGGAAGGGTGTCCAAGCCCATAAGTTGATCCATGAAACTTCAGGCCCAAAACCGACTTCACAATTATTGATCCAATATCGATCGACAGTTCTCTTTGGATGCAGTAATTCAAAATAGCACTTTCTTTAGAAACTTTACCGGTCTTCATTGTCGGTAACAGTTTCGCAGAAATGAAAAAGTGCCAATATTTCGAAATGGGATTTAGAAGTGTCGCAGAAAAACTAACATACCCGTTTTCTCTTGTTTTCCAGTTGTCAGTTTCGTCCGTTAAATATTGATAAATTTCATTCATCTGGTTTCTCGTTGGGACGAAATTGGAATAGTGGCAGACATGAACATTTTCGATCATGTATAATTCTTTGATTCGTGTAGGAGTGAAAGTGATCCATCTTCCTCGCACATAAATAATTCCCTGGTTGATTCCATGTAAATTTTCATAAATTTCTTTTACCACAGGAACCACCATAGCGGCGGTAGTGTAGTACAACACTTCCCATCTTTGCCGCACTGTTGTTTCTTCAATTGCCATCGTGGGATTATTCAATCCGCAATTTATGAATCCTCGTTCCTTGATCAATCTTTTCTTCATCAGTAACTTGTTGAAGATTCGCTGCGCTTCCACACTAATAAACTTTCACCGATTGAAAACTCGCATTCTGGGATTATCAGGGGAATTGGACGCCATAAGAATGAAATTGGAGAGTTTCACTTTTTGGGGGAAATATGAACTAGGAATCAAATTTTGGAGCTTAAAAGGATAACTCCCGCCCAAAAATCGCCAAAAAATGCCAATTTAACCCAAGTAAAGGCCATTTCGCCGCACTCGCCATCGGCGGGGTCGAGGGTGCCATCGGCGAGCCTCTGTATTAATTTTGCCTAAACTCTCAGGAAAAACCCGCCGTCGGCGGCGTTGGCGCCCAAGGCAAAATTTTCACAGTTTCGCTTTAGTCCGAATGCATTCCAATTTTTCTCTATGGATCCAATTTTTATGATGATTCAAGGATAAATAAGAGTAGTAGAGCTTAATACTACCACAAACTAACGATAATTTCAAATACAGACTACTATAATTGCGATAAAGATAAATCTGGGTTGCCTCCCACAAAGCGCTTGGTTTAACGTCGTCAGCCCGACCTATTCTAGTGTCATTCAGGTTGACTGATCATTAAAACCTCTTTAAAATTTGGTCTTTTACCCTCATAATATGGTTTTANTCTCCCACAAAGCGCTTGGTTTAACGTCGTCAGCTCGACCTATTCTGGTGTCATTTAGGTTGACTGATCATTAAAACCTCTTTAAAATTTGGTCTTTTACCCTCATAATATGGTTTTAATCTGTGTCCATTTACTTTAAATCTATTTCCC
>JXCR01149088.1:311666-327094 GCA_002079205.1 Phalaenopsis hybrid cultivar
TAATTTAAGCATGCGTCATATGATGTTCCAAATACAGAGAAATCATCCATAATACTTCCAATCCATCATCAATTAACTTACTAAATATGGACATCATACATCTCTGGAATGTTGCAGGTGCATAACATAATCCGAAAGGCATTCTTCGAAAAGCAAAAGTTCCAAAAGGACTAGTAAATGTTGTTTTTTCTTGATCCTCAGGAGCAATAAAAATTTGATGGTAACCAGTTTATCCATCTAAAAAATAAAAATATTTGTGCCCAACAAGTCTATCTACCATTTGATCTAAAAAGGGTAAAGGGAAGTGATCTTTCCTGGTGGCAGTGTTTAATTTTCTATAATCAATAAATACGCCACCCCAGTAACATGTCTGATAGGTATTAATTCATTATTTTCTTTTGTTTCAACAGTCACTCCTCCATTCTTAGGAACACAATGAATTGGAATTACCCATGCACAGTGTCTAATCGTTTCAAAATTTCCTTCTTAACTACTTCTTTCATCATCGGATTTAATCTCCTTTGTGGATCAACTCTTGGTTTATATTGTTCATCTAATATAATTCAATGCATACAGATTGAAGGACTGATTCCCTTAATATCAGCTAAGGTCCAACCAAGAGCTTTCTTATATCTTTTCAATGTATCTAACAGTCTTTGCTCATGCAAATCATTTAATTCTGAAGATATAATAACTAGTAATGTAGACGGGTCTCCTAAAAACACATACTTCAAGTGGCTAGGCAATATTTTCAACTCAAGTTCAAGTGATTTTATAATTGACGGAACAAGAATCTTATCAGAAATTTCTGTAATATACAGCATCTCAAATCTTTCCTGAACATAAGATAATTTTTAATTTTCTAATTCATCCAGAATAACTTCATCACTCTCTTCAAATTGTTCTTTCTCTTCAAAATGTTCTTTNATTTATAATTGACGGAACTAGAATCTTATCAGAATTTTCTGTAATATCCAGCATCTCAAATCTTTCCTGAACATAAGCTAATTTTTCATTTTCTAATTCATCCATAATAACTTCATCACTCTCTTCAAATTGTTCTTTCTCTTCAAAATGTTCTTTCAATAGATGTTCACTAATTTCCATGCAAAAACATTCATTATCTCTTTCAACAATAGGGTATTTCATAGATTTTACAATGTTAAAAGTTACCTCTTGATCGTTAACTCTCATAATTAATTCTTCTTTTTAAACATCTATCTTAGCTTTTCCGGTAGCTAAAAATGGTCTTCTTAAAATGATAGGTATTTCTTTATCTTCCTCCATATCTAAAACAATGAAATCCACAGGAAAATCAACTTTTACTAACGCATCTCTTATAACTCCCTTAGGATATGTAATTGATCGATCTGCTAAAAAAAGATAAATTTGTCAACTTTTACTAACACATCTTCTATAACTCCCTTAGGATATGTAACGAAAGATAAATTTTTAACACATCTTCTATAACTCCCTTAGGATATGTAATTGAACGATTCGCTAACTGTAGAGTTACGATCTTCTATAACTCCTTTAGGATATGTAACTGAACGATCCGCTAACTGTAGAGTTATAGAAGTAGGTGAGACTTCTCCTAATCCTAATCTTTTGAAAATAGATAGAGGCATAAGATTAATGCTGGCTCTCAAATCACATAAAGCTCTTCCATAAAATTTTTCACCAATAGCACATGGTATAGTGCAACTACCAGAATATTTTAATTTTTCAGGAATTTTTTTCTGAATAAATGCACTACACTCTTCGCTAAGTGCAACAATTTTGTTATTCGTGAACTTCCTTTTCTTGTTCAGAATATCTTTCATAAATTTCACATAATTGGGCATGGCCTCTACGAAGGGAATATTCACTGTTAACTTCTTAAGAATTTCTAAAAATTTGGAAAATTGCGAAGGGAATATTTACCGTTAACATCTTAAGAATTTCTAAAAATTTAAAAATTTTTTTATTCTATTTGTGTTGCTTCAATCTTTGAGGAAACAGTGGTGAAGGTTTCTCCACAGTAATTTTCATTGGTGTAAATGGATACTCTAAATCTGGGTACTCAACTTTTCTTTTTCAGTATCCACTTTCTCTTTTTCAGTTTTTGTTTCTTTTTGCACTCTTGTCTTCAATTCTTTTCCACTTCGTAATTGTATCGCTTTAATTTGTTCTTTTGCTTGATCTTTAGGATTTGGTTCCACAGTATTAGGAAAAGTTCCTAATGTTTGATTACTAAGCTGCAATATGTCCCAATTGTTTTTCAATATTCTTAATAGCAGTTCCTTGATTTTGTAATTGATTTCCTTGAATTTGTAATTTCTTGATTCTATAACTGTTGACCCATGTTTAATATCAGTTCTTCCATAGACAACTTCTTCTCCTTAATTTGAGTGTTCTTAATAGCAGTTCCTTGATTTTGTAATTGATTTCCTTGAATTTGTAATTGATTTCCTTGACATGTTTAATATCAGCTCTTCCATAGACAACTTCTTTTCCTTAATTTGAGTGTTACTGTTTAATTTTAATATCAGCTCTTTCATAGACAACTTCTTTCCTTAATTTGAGTGTTACTATTAAATCCTGGAGGATAAGAAGGTCCATAGTTTACATTTCTTTGGTTGGATGAATTTCCTAATGGGTTTACTGGATTTTTTTGCCCATTGTTGATTTATAGAAGAATTGTTATTCCAATTAAAGTTTGGATGATTCTTCTAACCTGGGTTATAATAGTTCGAATAAGGGTTGTTGGGTCTATTAATAGCATTTAAAGTCTCATATGAAGGTTGAACATCCATAAATTGCTCAGATGAATTCTCTTCAATCATAGGAGGTGTTGGAGAATAATTCATCCCATAGTGATCTAATTAATTTGATATTGCAGCAATCTGCGAAGCTAACATAGATATTGCATCAGAATCATGGATACTAGCTACTCTTTTAGGATTTACCCATTCAGAGGGCTATTGAAAATTATTGGTAGCCATCTCTTCTATTAATGAATAAGCCTCATCAAAAGGTTTTGACATTAAAGAACCACCAGCAGTAGCATCTATAATCGACCTAAGAGATCTGACTAATCCATTATAAAAAGTTTGAATTAACAACCAATCTGGTAACGAATGATGAGGGCATTTCCTGAGAAGATCTTTAAATCTCTCCCAAGCTTCATATATTGACTCTCCATCAATCTGACCGAACAATGTTATGTTATTTATAAGTTTAGCAGTTTTTGATGGAGGGGAATATTTGGATACAAATTTCTGTGAAAGTTCTCCCCAAGTTCTAATAGATCCTGGTGCTAACGAATTTAACCACATCTTAACCTTATCCCTCAATGAAAAATAGAAAAGTATAAGTCTAACAACATCGTTTGAGACTCTGTCATATTTAAAAACAGCACACAGTTCTAAAAAACTAATGAGGTGTAAGTTAGGGTCTTCATTTGTTGTACCTCCGAATTGATTGTTTTGTACTATTTGGATAATAACAGGTTTAAGCTCAAATGAATTAGCAGCTACATCAGGATTTTGGATAGATTTAGATAATAGCAAGTTTAAGCTCAAATGAATTAGCAGCTACATCAGGATTTTGGATAGATAAGTGAATTTCATCTACTGTAGCATTTGCATAATCTCGTAGGGGTCTAGGTTGGTGTTCATTCTCTATTCCTTGATTGTTCATGTTTTTTTCATTATATCAGAGTTTCTAGGCTCTCCTCTAATTCTTCTAATCTTTCTAACAATGCATTCTAATTCCGAATCATAGGGTATAAGATTTTCAGGTCCAAAATTACACATTCAATTTGGAATCAATACACAGTAACTAAATATAAAAATAAGTTACAATTCAAGTAAAAATTTTCTAATAATCCTAATTTGTCCGTTACTCACTCACTCACTTCCCGACAATGGTGCCAAAAACTTGACCGCGAATTTATATATGCTCAAAAATATAAGATAAATATGGACGTAGTAAATATTCAATAATTGTAAAGTCACACTTATCAACGCAAGTATACGTATCGCTCAAGTAATGGATTCGATAAAGATGGATGTATAAAATATTCAATAATTGTAAAGTTACACTTATCAACGCAAGTATACGTATCGCTCAAGTAATATAAGTTTCAATATTTGTAAAGTCACACTTATCAACGCAAGTATACATATCGCTCAAGTAATATAGGGGCTTCAATAGAGTCCTAGATATCGATCCCATAGGGAGTAACTTTAGAACTACGAACTAAGATTTTAGAAAAGCAATAAAGTCACACTTATCAATGCAAGTATACGTATCGCTCAAGTAATATAGGGCTCTAATGGAGAGTCCTAGATATTGTCAACGCAAGTATACATATCGCTCAAGTAATATAGGGCTCTAATGGAGTCCTAGATATCGAACAAGTATATGTATCGCTCAAGTAATATAGGGCTCTAATGGAGTCCTAGATATCGATCCCACAGCAAGTATATGTATCACTCAAGTAATATAGGGCTCCAATAGAGTCCTAGATATCGATCCCATAGGGAGTAACTTTAGAACTACGAACTAAGATTTTAGAAAAGCAAATCTTAGATATCGATGTCAACACAAGTATACATATTGCTCAAGTAATATAGGGCTCTAATGGAGTCCTAGATATCGATCCCACAGGAGGTAGTTTAGAATTATGGACTAAGACCTTAGAAAAGCAATACTTTAATCACAACAACGACGTTTAATTTGCTTATCTGTCACTAATAGGCTAAGATTAGATCTACGAACTAAGATTTTAGAAGAAACAATACTTTAATCACAACAACAAAGTTCAATTTGCTTATCTGTTACTAATAAGAAATTGCAATAAATATGTAATTTTAATAACTTTTAATTAACGAATGATACTAATGAATATTTAANAACAACGAACCTTCTAGAAATGGAGTCTGAACCGCCTTTGGCGCCATCGGTGCTAGTCTGGCGCCATCGGTGCTGAGTAAAAATCCTCCAGCTTTTGGTTGTTCTGCACCGTCGGCGCTTACCATGGTGCTGACGTCGCTAATTATTTCCTCAAAATCGTCATTTTGACTCCAAATTTCATCCTTTTTTGCTTCCTTTTTGCTTTAAGCCCTAAAAATCAACAACCTGTAAGAAAACATCAAAATAACCTTCCATTAAAGTGTAATATCATCAAAAATATGTATAAAATATGGGTCTAAAAATGCATATATTTTTGGTGTATCAATGATCTCCAGGTATAAAATATGGGTCTAAAATGTATATATTTTCGGTGTATCAAAATCCCCCAAACTTAGATGTTACTTGTCCTCAAGTAACTTCTCTACTGCATAAAAATATGACTTATGGTAAAGAATTTAACTTTTAGACTTCCATATTTTAGTTCTCTTAAATATATTAGTTTAACTTAAGAAAAATTCAAAACAACTCTAGTTAATACTAAAGGTGTAAGGATATTCAGTAATTAAGACTAAGGTTTTGATCATCTATTCTTTTTAAGAAAAATTGCAATTTGTTATATTAAACTCACTTAGGAAATTCATATGAAAAAGAACTTCATAAAACTTTATTAATATTTAAATTAATATTTAAATCAAAAGTTTAGAAAAATATGTCCAAGTCTTTTTCCTTAAGTTGATTTAAGTGAAGCCAATTTTTAATTAGGCATCTCCTCAAGCTTCTCCNCTCACTTAGGAAATTCATATGAAAAAGAGCTTCATAAAAATTTATTAATAATTAAATTAACATTCAAATCAAAAGTTTAGAAAACTATGTCCAAGTCTTTTTCCTTAGGTTGATTTAAGTGAAGCCAATTTTTAATTAGGCATCTCCTCAAGCTTCTCCCCACATCTTTTCTTTTTCTTTTCTTTTTCTTTTCTTTTTTTATTATTTTTTTTCTTTTTCTTTTCTTTTTCTTTTTTATATGTGAGGATTACTATATCTGGATAGCCTTTAATGATTTTGAACTTTAATATCCTCTTCTTAAAGTTAAAAACTTTTTACATTTCTTTACTTAACAAATTTATATTAACTTAAAAATTATATAAAGTTTAATTCTTTTCTTCTTACATGAATCTTTTATAATTTTTAATACTTCAAAAATATAAATTTCTTTACTTAAAATAGAAAAATATAGTCTTATTCTCTTTTACCAAATACCTTATCCCCTAGAATTTACCTTTATTATTGAAAATTTTTACTTAAATTTACTATATATTTAGAAACATAAATATAGTTATCTCAAGTTAACCCCTAATACCAAATGTCATGTTAAAATTTTGAAAATATAGTTAAGTGAGGACAAATAAAATTAAGTATTTCTCTCTTTCTAAAATGATTTTTCTTCTCGTCCCCAAACTTAAATTTTTAAAAGATTTTTACATGAAGAACTTTAAAAATGAAGGGTGAAAGAAANATAGTTAAGTGAGGACAAATAAAATTAAGTATTTCTCTCTTTCTAAAATGATTTTTCTTCTCGCCCCCAAACTTAAATTTTTAAAAGATTTTTACATGAAGAACTTTAAAAATGAAGGGTGAAAGAAAGCATTAAATACATAAAAAAAATCATACCTGTTGGAGATTCTGATTTTTGAACATAAATTTTGAAATACTGCAGGTGCTAATATGAAAACTACAAGGGTAAAAACATTAAATTGCACATAATACATATAAAATTTGTTGAGAAAGAGCTAATCATAATACATAACAAAGTGCTGAAAATAACAATAGAACTAAACTAAACTCTAAAAATAAAAATAGTTTTCCACATTACAGTTTCACATTACTTAACAAACAAAGTCTTCAATAACATCAAATCACAAACAATACAATCACACAATACAAATATAAACAAACAAACAAAAAGATCACCAGTCATTATTTTCTTCATCATCAACATCTAACTTCTGCTGCTGATATGGAGTATAAGTTGGGTGAATAGGGAACTGAACTGTATGGTCACCCCTCAGGTATCTTACTAAAGCATCATCATACTCAATTTTTTAGTGAATCAGATCATTAGTGTGAGCCTTTCTGGCCTCCATATTCTGCATCTTATGATCCATCCTCAAAATATCTCCCTGTTGAATCATCGTCTGGTCCAAAAACTCCCTACTGCTGGGGTCACTTGAAGTAGGCTCACTAAAATTAGGGGTTGTAGAAGTAGAAAGAATATCCCTGGCCTGTCTTCCAGATCTCCAATCAACATGGGACTCATAAGTCTTGATCTTGGCAGAATGAATCGGTCTCTGAGGCTCAATCCTCTCCTCATCAGGTCTAAAATCAACTCCTACATGCTCACAAAGTGTGTAAATGAGAGCAGGGTGTGCTGATCCACCAGTGGTCTCTCCAAGAGCAATAAATCGAATGTTCATATAAATGATAGAGCCTACATTTATATCCATCACTTGCTGAATGCAGTAGTTAAGGATGGCTCTATCCTTGGTTACTTTACTTTGATGGTTCGTTGGAATCATCCTTCCATAAATTAAATAATGTCAAGCCTTAGACACTAAATTTAACATAAAAGGAGAAAGTTAACTTTAACTCCATTTTTTTATTTTCCAAGACTCTTTCTCACTAGTTAGAAAAGAAATAACTTCATCTAAGGCTTGATCTGTAGCANTAAAAAGATCAACAGTCATTATTTTCTTCATCATCAACATCTAACTTCTTCTGCTGATATGGAGTATAAGTTGGGTGAATAGGGAACTGATCTGTATGGTCACCCCTCAGGTATCTTACTAAAGCATATTCATAAGCAACATCATACTCAAATTTCTAGTGAATCAGATCATTAGTGTGAGCATTTCTGGCCTCCATATTCTGCATCTTATGATCCATCCTCAAAATATCTCCCTGTTGAATCATCATCTGGTCCAAAAACTCCCTACTGCTGGGGTCACTTGAAGTAGGCTCACTAAAAGTAGGGGTTGTAGAAGTAGAAAGAATATCTTTGGCCTGTCTTCCAGATCTCCAATCAACATGGGACTCATAAGTCTTGATCTTGGCAGAATGAATCAGTCTCTGAGGCTCAATCCTCTCCTCATCAGGTCTAAAATCAACTCCTGCATGCTTACAAAGTGTGTAAATGAGACCCTGGTGTGCTGATCCACCAATGGTCTCTCCAAGAGCAATAAATTGAATGTTCATATAAATGATAGAGCCTACATTTATATCCATCACTTGCTGAATGCAATAGTTAAGGATGGCTCTATCCTTGGTTACTTAACTTTGATGGTTCGTTGGAATCATCCTTCCATAAATTAAATAATGTCAAGCCTTAGACACTACATTTAACATAAAAGGGAAAAGTTAACTTTAACTCCATTTTTTATTTTCCAAGACCCTTTCTCACTAGTTAGCAAAGAAATAACTTCATCTAAGGCTTGATCTGTAGCAGAAAACGAATGATACTGGCATCTATAAACATCTTCCAATTGATAAAACTCAATAATTTTTCTTGAAGAAAACTCCACCCTTTTTCCTCGAACAAAAACAAAATCATCAGAAGCCTCAGGAAGGTTGGCATAAAATTTCATCACAATCCCAACTATCTCATTGGCAGTAAAATTGCAGAAGTTTTTCCACTGTCGAGTGATAATCAATCGTTTAACTTCTCCTCCCGGATTTTTAAAACCTCGGTCCAGACTCACTTTTTTATTTTCTTGAAGACTATGAAATCGAGCATTGAATCTAAAGCTAATAAACTTTTCTAGTCATGTTCTATTTTCTTTTTGCTCGATCTAGGTGCCATAGGAAATCTAGAAAAATTTGATAAAAATTTTGAATAAATCCCAAAATTTTGAAAATANTCTCGTCATGTTCTATTTTCTTTTTGCTCGATTTAGGTGCCATAGGAAATCTAGAAAAATTTGATAAAAATTTGGAATAAATCCCAAAATTTTGAAAAAAAAAATTGTAAACCACTTTAAACTCAAATTCACTTAATAAGAGTATTTCACCAAAGCATTTTCTCAAAATCTCCCAAAAACTTTCAAAATTTTGGATCTACTTAATGTGAGAAAAATCTTTGGTGAAAATAAAAAATTTTTACTTTAAAGTATAGCTCTTACCTAGAGAAGATAAAATCTGAAGTTCCTTTGTCTCTAAATCGCCTCAAATCCGCCCAAAATCAAGCCCTAGGTGCAAAACCGAAGGTTGAAGGTAACTTAAGGGGTAAAAATTGAGGTTTGAGGTGAAAATCACGAATTAAAGGGTTAATTGCCTCTCTCGGGTCAAAGGAACCGTCAGCGCCAATGTCAATGTCGTCGGCGCTAAAGGACCGAATTTCACTATTTTGATTTTTCAATTTTTCAATTTTCTGTCAATTTTCTCCAAAGTTTTTTTTAAGTATTTTTAAACACAACTTTTATCTAAATTCATAAATACACAAATCNTAAATCCGCCCAAAATCAAGCCCTAGGTGCAAAACTGAAGGTTGAAGGTAACTTAAGGGGTAAAAATTGAGGTTTGAGGTGAAAATCATGAATTAAAGGGTTGATTTGCCGCTCTAGGGTCGAAGGAACCGTCGGCGCCAATGTCAATGTCGTCGGTGCTAAAGGACCGAATTTCACTATTTTGATTTGTCAATTTTTCAATTTTCTATCAATTTTCTCCAAAGTTTTTTTTAAGTATTTTTAAACACAACTTTTATCTAAATTCATAAATACACAAATCACAAATAAACATTTTCACAAACATGTTACAAACTAACTTTTATATATGAAAATACACTTTTTACAAACACATTTCACAAATCACAAATTCACACCTATGAAGTAAACTAATTATAAATCAGCGTCAAAATCAAGCCACAACACTAAGCACTAACACAAAACTATACACATAATCAAAGTTCAGAATAAACTAAATCAAACCTAATAAAATCCACACAATTACACTAAACACGTAAACATTTTTAAACAAGTAGAGAATTCACAATCTTCAATCATTCAGCCTCATCTTCAGTGCTATCACCTCCTCTAAATCTCCCATAGATTCGGTAATGAACATATAGGTTGTAGAAGGATCAGTATGAGAATTGATTTGTCAAAATTTCTTCGATCCACCCCTTTTCTCTAAACATCTAAACTAATCATGCTTCAAAAGTTCCAGTGTGATCAAAATTCTCTTTCATTCTCCAATCTAGGTNAAAATCAAGCCACAACAGTAAGCACTAACACAAAACTATACACATAATCAAAGTTCAGAATAAACTAAATCAAACCAAATAAAATCCACACAATTACACTAAACACGTAAACATTTTTAAACAAGTAGAGAATTCACAATCTTCAATCATTCAGCCTCATCTTCAGTGCTATCACCTCCTCTAAATCTCCCATAGATTGGTAATGAACATATAGGTTGTAGAAGGATCAGTATGAGAATTGATCTGTCAAATTTTCTTTGATCCACCCCTTTTCTGTAAACATCTAAACTAATCATGCTTCAAAAGTTCCAGTGTGATCAAAATTCTCTTTCATTCTCCAATCTAGGTGATCAAAAAGGTACTTGAGATCTCCCACTGCATTCATAATACTCTGAAGTTCTCTTTCAATTTTCTTCAATTTCTTCTCTAAAGCAAGCGAACTTCCAACCGTTGGTGGCATTAATGGAGATGAAGCGTGTGAAGAATGATCTATAATAGTATTTAGTGCTTCATTTCCATTATCAACATACTGATCATCAATAGGGATCATGGGCTCCCATGGTAGTAAAACTTTTTCCCAACTTTCATATGCCACTTGGGACTGACTGCAAATCAGAAAAATTGTAGAAGGATGCGTAAGTCCATAAATTGAGCCATTCATAATGATTCTCATCACAGATTTAAATATAATTGAACCTATATCAATAGGTTTTTCCATTTGAATACAGTAGTTTAAAATAGCACTCTCTTTGGTGACTCTTGTGATCTTCATAGTAGGGAGTAATTTTGCACAAATAAAGAAGTGCCATTGCTTTAAAATTGAACTAAGTGATGAAGCAGGAAAACTATTATATCCTTCATCTCGTACTTCCCACATGTCAGAAAATTATAAATATCTTGCATCACATCTCGCATAGGAATGAAGTTTGCATAATGACAGATCAGAACATTTTCTATCATATACAATTCATTAATCTTCGCAGGAGTAAATGGTACAGCCTTACCTCGTATGAAGACAACTCCTTGGGTAATTTCATGTAAATTTTCATATAATTTCTTCACTACAGGTAAGACAATAGCAGCAGTAGTGTAACAGATAACTTAAAATCACCTTTGTAGAATGATCTTGTTAATTGGAGCACTTTGATTGATCAACCCATGATTAACAAATCCACTTTCCTTGATCAATCTCTTCTTCGTAATAACATTATTGTATAATCTCTGCGTGTCGAAACTAATAAAATTTCTTCTATTGAAAACTCCATACCTTGAAGTATTTCTGGAATTGGAAGCCATGAAATCTGAAAATAGAAAGTTTTTAGGCATCCTAGGAAGTTTTTAGGACTTTAAAAACACCTCCCGATGGTTATTATGGATCAAAATCCCGTCAAAGTCCTCCAAAAGTTGTAGAAACCGTCCAACCGCTCTCGGTACCGTCGGTGCTCTCGATGGACGCTTCCGGCTTTTAGATTCGCTTTCTTGGGCACCGTCGGTGCCCATTCTGGCGCCGTCGGCTTCAGTGGCCAAATTTTTGCAATTTTCATTTTTCGTTCAACTAAATTCTAACTTTTCTTCCAATACTAATATTTGACTTAATTTATAATAAATGCAGTTGTGTAAGATTATTATCTACTAATATATAAGACACTTAACAAACTAAATAGTAATACATGCACATATAAGTATGGGTTGCCTCCCAAAAGCGCTTGGTTTAACATCATCAGCCCGACAAACTGTTTGTTTAGTTGGGTTGACATAACATTAATACTTCTTTAAATTGAGGTATGCGCCCCTCATAATAATGTTTCAAATGATGTCCATTAACTTTAAATATCTTTCCAGTGTTAGGATCTTTAATCACAACANAGTTGCCTCCCAAAAGCGCTTGGTTTAACGTCATCAACCCGACATACTGTTTGTTTAGTTGGGTTGACATAACATTAAAACTTCTTTAAATTGAGGTATGTGCTCATAATAATGTTTCAAACGATGCCCATTAACTTTAAAAATCTTTCCAGTGTTAGGATCTTTAATCACAACAGTTCCATAATGATAAACTTTAATTACCTTAAATGGCCCTAACCATCTGGATTTCAGTTTTCCTGAATACAATCTCAATCTTGTATTATATAATAGAACTTCTTATCTAGGTTCAAATTTCTTCTTAATAATCTTCTGATCATGCTATATCTCCATTTTTCTCTTTATAGATTTTTGCATTATCATATGCTTCATTTCTAATCTCCTCAAGTTCATTGAGTTGCANAAACTTCTTATCTAGGTTCAAATTTCTTCTTAATAATCTTTTGATCATGCTATATTTCCATTTTTCTCTTTATAGATTTTTGCATTATCATATGCTTCATTTCTAATCTGCTCAAGTTCATTGNTTTCTGAAATCCGTTTATTTTCACTATTTGATATCTCTGCTAGACCACTAGTCTAAAGATGATAAGCAGTAGAGAATCTATGCATAATATCATATTTCTTAATTAATTTTTTGATTCTCTTATTCCTGAAATTAGATCCTCCATCAGTAATAATTACTCTCGGCATTCCATATCTTGTAAGAATATTTTTAATTAAAAATTTAGAAACACTCCGAGCATCACAATCTAGGTACAACAACAACTTCAATTCATTTGGACATATAATCAACAACAAGTAATATATATAGGTTTATGGTCCCATAAAATCTAATCCCCACACATAAAAAATTTCAACTTCCAATGTGTATTTTAGAGACATTTCATTTCTTATAGAAATATTTCCTACACGTTGATATCTATCACATGTTTTAATATATTCATTAACATCATTAAAAATAATAGGCTAATAAAATCCAGCCTGTAAAATTTTATATGTAGTTCTATTTGTTCCAAAATGTCCTCCAAATTCAGAATCATGACATCTTTCAATATTGAGTTTCTTCGTAAGACACACATCTTCTAATAATTAGAGCTTTACATTGTTTATATAAATATGAGTCATCCAAAAAATAGTGTTTTGAATCATATATAAACTTCTTTAATCGTGGATTTTTTATATCAGGTGGTAGAATATCACTTACAATAAAATTCACTATATCAGCATAGCACGGTACATCCATTTCATGAATACTATATAATTTTTCATCAGGGAAATTCTCTAAAATTTCATTTACAAAATTAGTTAATATTTCTATTTCTATTCTAGATAAATGACGAGCTATTTGATTATCATTTCCCTTCCTATCAATCACGGTAAAATCAAACCATGCAATAGAAGTATCCATCTAATTAAATTTGGTTTAACATCCTTCTTTTGCATTGAATATTTAATAGTAGAATGATTTGTATGCACTATACATTTAATTTCAATTAAATAAGGTCTAAATTTATCAAATGCATAAACAATATCTAATAACTCTCTTTCAGTAGTGGTATAATTAATTTGAGCATCATTTAGAATCTTACTAGCAAAATATATAATTTTAAAAACTTTGTCGTGCCTTTGTCCTAATACAGCGCCAATAGCATAATCACTAGCATCACACATTATTTCGAATGGTTTTTTCCAGTCAGGTGGTACTATTAGAGATGTAGTGACTAACTTTTTCTTTAATAATTCAAATACTTTTATGCATTCTTCATTTAAATCAAATTTTGTATCTTTTTCTAAAATGTGGCATAGAGGCTTAGTTATTTTTGAAAAATTATTTATGTAGCACCTGTAAAAACCAACATGTCCTAGAAAACTTCTCACCCCTTTAATATTAGTAGGCGGTGGTAATATTTCTATAACTTGGATTTTTGCATGATCTACCTTCATGCCTTTTTCAAAAATTTTATGCCTAAGTACAATACCTCCTGCAACCATAAATTGACATTTCTCCCAATTTAATACTAAATTGACTTTTTTCACATACTTCTAGAACTTTTTCTAAATTATTAAGACATAATTCAAACAAAGTTCCAAATACAGAAAAATCTTCCATAAACACTTCCATTCCATGTTCTATAAAATTGCTAAAAATTGACATTATACATCTTTGAAATGTTGCAGGTGCATTAAATAGTCCAAAAGGAATTCTACGAAAAGAAAATGTTTCATATGGGCTTGTAAAAGCTGTTTTCTCTTGATCCTCTAGAGCAATTGGAATTTGGTGATAACCGGTATATCCATCTAAAAAGCAATAATACTTTTTCCCAACCAATCTATCCAACATTTGGTCTAGAAAGGGTAAAGGAAAGTGATATTTTTTTGGTGACCATATTTAATTTTCTAAAATCAATGGAAATTTGCCAACCAGTTACTTGTCTTATTGATATTAATTCATTTTTCTCATTTTCTTCAACAGTCACTCCTCCTTTTTTTGGTACAGAGTGAATTCAGCATACTCAAGCACTATCTGAAATAGGATATATAATTCCAGCATCTAACCATTTTAAAATCTCTTTTTTAACAACTTCTTTTATTGTTGGGTTTAATCTTCTCTGAGGATCAGCTTTAGGTTCATTTGTTCATCTAATAAAATTTTGTGCATACAAATTGAAGGACTAATTCCTTTAATTTTCGCTAAAGTCCATCCAAAGCCTTTTTATACTTTTTAACATTTCTATCAACTTTTGTTTCTGAATCTCAGTTAACTCAGAAGATATAATAACCGAAAATGTAGATGTCTTTCCTAAAAATACATACTTTAAATGGCAGGTAATATATTTAATTCAAGTTCAGGTGGTTTAATACTTGAAGGAGTACAATTTTTACTATCTTTTTCCAACAAGTATAACATTTCAAATTTGCCCTGAATATAATCCAAATCTTCTTCTTTAATTTCATCTTCATTCTAAAAAATTTATCCTTGCTTAAATTTATCATCGAATTCTTTCTTAAACTGTTCATTACATAGATAATCAGCTACTTCCATCCTGAAACATTCATTATCATTTTCTATTGCAGGATATTTCATAGCTTTGGCTTTATTAAATTTCACTTCTTGATCATTAACTCTCATTATTAATTCTCCTTTTTGTACATCTATTACAGCTCTCCCTATTTCAAGAAATGGTCTCCCTAAAATAATAGGAATCTCTTTATCTTCCTCCATATCTAACGCTCTTCCTGTTGCAAGAAATGGTCTCCCTAAAATAATAGGAATTTTTTTATCTTCCTCCATATCCAAAACTATAAAGTCTATAGAGAAAATAAATTTATCCACTTTTACTAGTAAATCCTCCATAACTTCTTTTGGATAAGTTATTGATCGGTCAGCTAACTGAAGAGTTACAGTAGTAGG
>JXCR01149088.1:327746-352187 GCA_002079205.1 Phalaenopsis hybrid cultivar
TCAACTTCTTTTCCTTAACTTGTGGGTTAGGATTAGAGTTAAATCCTGGAGGATAATAAGATAAAAAATTAGGATTTCCTTGATTGTTCAGATTTTTGGATGGATTCACCGAATTATTATAATTATTCCAACTATAATTAGGGTGATTTTTCCATCCAGGGTTAAAATAGTTAGAATAAGGGTTGTTATTTTGATTATTTATAGCATTTAAGTTTTCATAAGATGGTTGAGTATCAATAATCTGTCTTAGTGAATTTTCCTCTAATATTGGAGGTGTTGAGAATAGTTCACTCCTATTTAATCAATCCTTTTAAAATTAGCAGCAATTTGAGATGCCAAAATAAACATTGCATCAGATTCATGAATACAACTATTCTCTTAGGATTTACCCTTTCAGAGGGCCATTGAAAATTTTTAGTAGTCATTTCTTCAATTAGTGAATATGCTTCATCAAACGGTTTTGACATTAATGATCCACCCGCAGTAGCATCTATAATAGATCTTAAAGATCCTAGTAATCCATTATAAAAGGTTTGAATTGTTAACCAATCTGGTAAAGCATGGTGTGGACATTTTCTATGAAGATTCTTAAATCTTTCCCAGGCTTCATATATCGATTCCCCTTCAAACTAACAAAAAGATGTAATATCATTTCTAAGCTTAGCGGTTTTTTAGGGTGGAAAATATTTAGCCAAGAATTTTTGTGATAGTTCTCCCCAAGTTCTAATAGAACCGGTTGCAAATAAATTTAACCAAGCCTTGGCTTTATCCCTTATTGAAAAAGGAAAAAGTCTAAGCCGAACAACATCATTAGACACTCCGTCATATTTAAATGTAGCACAAATTTAAAGAAAACTAGCAAGTTTAAAAGTAGCACAAATTTCAAGAAAACTAGCAAGATGTAAGTTAGGATCTTCAGTAGGTGTCCTCCAAACTGATTATTTTCTACCATTTGGATAACTACAGATTTAAGCTCAAATGAATTAGCAGCAACATCAGAATTTTGAATAGTTAAATGAAGTTTATCTGCTGTCAGATTCGCCTAATCTTTTAAAGGTCTTTGTCGATTCTCATTTATTAGATTTTCTATATTATTCTTCATTTCTTTCAAATTCTTAGATTCTCTTTGTTGTTTTTGAATTTTCTAATAGTACGTTCTAATTCTGAACTGTAAGGTACTAAACCTTGAGATCCAATATTTTGCATAAATAATTAAAGTAAGCTAAGTAAAATACTTTAAAAATACAATCTTAATTAAATTTTTTTTTGGATTTTTTATTTTTTTTTTATATTTTTTTGTGTTTTTATATATTTGTATAGTATATATATATATTCTCTAAATTTTCTAATTTATCAAAACTATTTAATTTAATTAAATTTAACTGTTACTTTTCCCCGGCAACGACGCCAAAAACTTGATCCTTGTATGAAAAGTAAGTTGTGTAAAATATATATAATTATTCTCTAAATTTGCTAATTTATCAAAACTATTTAATTTAATTAAATTTAACTGTTACTTTTCCCCGGCAACGGCGCCAAAAACTTGATCCTTGTATGAAAAGTAAGTTGTGTAAAATATATTTAATTATAGGTAATTAATAATAAGATTCTATGTAAGTATATGTATCATTATCAAGTAATAATGGACTTTCTATTTAAGCCCCAAATATCGATCCACAGGAAAGGTGTAAATCAACAACAATAAACTTTACCAGAGAATTTACAGAAAATCAAACAAAATCACTGTCATTAATTTTGAATGTTGATATGTTAACCAAACTAAATTACTTAATTATTAGCAAAACTGAAATGCAAATTTTTAATAATAACTACTAATCTGCTAACTATGTTTATGTAATGAAGATTTTTTATGTGAAAAAACATCCTTCCCACTACAATGAAATTTTGGTGAAATGAGATGAGATAAATGTTTATAATATGTATTGTGTCAAACAGGAGCAATTTTAATTCTTTACCCTGATACAATGCATAGAAAATCATTAATTAATCATAGGTTTAGTCCCTAAATTTGTGGCTAGGCTAGAAGGATACTGACTTCTAGTCCAGAGCTCCCACATCCCTTCACCTGAAGGCTAACTCTCGCTTTAGTTTTTAAACACTAAGACCAAGTTGGGGATTTTAGTCTGTCACCCTAATAATTCTCCAATTGTACACCTAACAAAGAATATTTCCCTATTTTTTGCACTTAATTTCATGAATAAATTTCTCCTTCATGAAATCAAATGTGATCCTCACTCTATTGTAGAACACATACTCCATTTTCCGGATCATATGTTTCACAACATATTTTAACAAATCAACTGGCCAAATTGAAAAGTAAATTAAGTTCGGAGTTGAACAATCATCACAATTTATTTTATATTTTAATTATGACACATTCATATTATCTCTTCATTTCTCCAGATCTCAGAGTAGGGGGAAAGATAGAGAAAACTACTGAGACTTCATGAGAAAGATACGAAAAAACACAAGTTTCATATATAACAGAAAGTTCATACAACATTAAATAAACAAACAAACTTATCTGGAACTCTTTCTCAAAGCAAAACCGTTGTATCTATTCCTTAGACATGCAGGAAGAAGAACTCACTTTTCTCCTTCTCCAACACTCTTACAGAAAGTTTCACACTAAATCTCACCACAAAACTCTAAACTATGAAAGCAAAATTACTAATTGACTCCAATAATTGGTGGAATGAAGATGGATTATGGAAATGTAGTGTGGTGGAATGTAGAGCAAAAAATGAATGTAGAGGAGTCTCTTTTTTGATGAAATTCAGCCCCAAATGAAGCTCAATGTTGGTTCTCCAAGAGGTGCCTGAAAAAACTCTTCAAAAATCGTCCAAATACATCAAACCTTCTAGAAACAGGGTTTGAACCGCCTTTGACGCCGTCGACGCTAGTCTGGCACCGTCGGCGCCAAGTAAAAATCCTCTAACTTTTTATTGTTCTGCGCAGTCAGCGCTGACCTTGGCGTTGCCGGCGCTGAGTATTTCCTCAAAAATGTCATTTTGACTCCAAATTTTATCCTTTTTTCTTTCTTTTTGCTTTAAGCCCTAAAAATCAACAACCTGCAAGAAAATAGCAAAATACCTTCCATTAAAGTGCAATATCACCAAAAATAGGTATAAAATATGGGTTTAAAAATGCATATATTTTCGATGTATCAGAATTTACGTTGCACTAGGCACACAACCTCAAAATCCTATGGCTTGTTGTTTAATTCTAAAGAAATAAATTGATTTAGCTGGGGAAAACATGTTTTACTCCTGAAGATGGTCGTGCTGCTCACCATGCTAGCTTCAAGCTCTTTATCGCGGTGAGTTTATGTTTTCTAGTTTGTCAAGTTATAATGTCAAATTAGATGTCCCTATGGTTGTAGTTCGTTAAATGTTATGGGGCATATTAAAGTTAATTAGAGCGACACCAGTTAGGATCCTACGGTTCCCTCATTTCGGTACCACTATTTTCTATTGTATTCACTTAGTCCAAATGAATTTACTAAACTCAACTTAATGTGTTCCATACTTTCATTTAGGTCGTGGGAAGTCTCATTAGCAACCGTAGGTTTCCTCCTCCAAGGAATTCGCGATTATCCGATAGAGACGTCTTAATTTAAATGCAATTGTTGTTTTGTGATGTTTGTGATTAAACTTAGAGTTATCTTATATTTTGAATGTTGTGGGGGTGAATTTTATCTTGGTTGATTTTAGTTTTGGTTGACGACTATCCTAGCAGTTTTGGTTTTCATTCGGGGTGACATCGTTCTTTAACATGTAGGTTTGTGTTTTTATTCATACATGCGGGTGAGTAAGTACAACAACGTACTGAAAAGTAAAGTATGGGAAACTAGAAATGCAGGTAAATTAAATTACAGTAAAAGCGTACCAGGATGGTCTTCCCGTCATCTTCAACTAAAACTCAAAATGCATGTGAGGGCATTTATATATTAAAAGCATTTTATGTAGAGCGGGCAGATAAGGTTCCAGTGATCTATCAAATCCTAAATCATGTCTTGGTGAGCCTCTATTAATTCATTTGAGGATGATTTCATTATGCAAAACATACTAAGTTTAGTAGACCTCCGAGGTATCCAAAAGGTTAGGAGGAAGAAGGAAGTCTACGCTTTTCTCTCACCACCTATTGAAAAGTCTCAAGCTCATTTAAACTTATTATGTTTCTTAATGATTCATCCTGTAAATACCTCTAGTGTTTAGTGAACATCAATATTTCAATTATCCTTAAGAGTAGGGTGATTATCATTTGTCATTTAATCTGAGAATTATGTAGGTGAAAACCTTTAAAAGGGGCAAGTTAATGCTATTAAAACACTTGGCTAATTTTAGCTTTAACTTGGGCTTGTAGTGTTTTAAAGTTGTTCAATTTATAGTTACATTCACTTTTCTAATCCTCATTTAACCAAATTTGATTTAGCCTAGGTCACCACTAAGCCCCTAAGACCTTGGTGGATACATTAGTAATTTATGAAAGAAATTGAATTTTAAGTGATAGTAATTCATCATTAAAATGTTTGAATGTCATTTGAACACCAAATAGGGGTATTAAATTAGTGAGTTATTGACATCCAAAATCATACCCCTAAGTCTTGGATCATTTAATTTAATAGACCTCTATGATTTAATAATTTAAGAAATTGCAAATTTATCCTGTAATTAAGAAAATGAGGTTGGTTTCTACCAATTAATTCCTTATGTTTCAATCATCTAAACATGTTAATTAAGATCAAAGATTTCCCATTTCTATTTCTTGAATTAAGCCTAAATGCTAGTTAAGACCAAATTTCTAAAATTATAACTTTGCCCCTAAGGCTCTATCACTTCATAATTCATCAAATTTAATTCAAATGACTTTGAAATTTTATCCTACCTCACTCATAGGTCAATAAAGACATCAGAGAAGAAAATGTGATTTTTTCAAAATTTAATTTAATTTATATAATTATTTTTATGCGAAAATAAGATTTTTCAAAGAAAATTCAATAACCTAAGCAAGGCAAAGACTAATCACTTGAAATTTTTTACTTGAGGTACACTTAGACCAGAGAACTACTTAGACCAAGTTTCATGATCTTTTGAGTTTTATTTGAATTATGAGAATTATTTTAACTTATGGAGTATTAATTAATTATAAAATATTTTAAATATGGAAAATTAAGTTTTTAATTTTTATTAAATCTCAATGAGGTCAAAAAACCTAGAGAAATGAATTTCACATTTTTATAATTTTTCTTTAAATTATTAGAATTATTTTAGTGAGAAATTAAGGAAAATTAAGAATTATTTTAAGCTTTAAAATTCAATATGTTCACTTAGAACATTATAAAAAATATTCAAATTGCTCTTAAGGGCTTATGAAACAAATTATAACAATTTCATGAATTTTACTAATTTTATGATTTTTGTTATTTTTTAATTATTTAAATATTTAAAATATGCTTAAATTAGAAATTTTTACTTCAATTACAATTTTATTTTTAGAAAATTTCTCTAATCACAGAGAGCTCCCAAAACTAATTTCATAAATTTTTTAGTTGTATTTTAATTATTATGATTATTTTAAGTGTTAAAAGTGTCATTTAACTTAGAAAATCAAATTAGGTTGTCAAATGAGCTCCATATGTTTTGAAATTTTTATGAAGAGTCCTTTGCACTTTAAATTATAATGGAGAATTAAAAGTAAGTCATTTAGATGTTTATTTTCCCAAATTAATTTCCTTTGTGTTTTAGGATTTTATCAAAATTAAGTGTGTTCTTAATGACTTTGCTCATGAAAATTTTTTTTAGGGTTCTCTGTTTACAGTAAACCTACCAAAATTTTCTTCAATTTTTCTAAGAAACATGCTAATTATTATAATTAATTTTCCAAATCAGATGCATAAATTTGAAAAATATAGATCTCTGTCTAGGGGTCTCCTCTAATTTTGGAAAAATCAAAGAATATCCCTCATGACAGAGGCAACAGTATGCCAAAATATCATGCCATGATGAAATACTTGAATGCATGGAGAATCAAAATACTTAGAGCAGTATTTAATTAATTAAAAATAAAATTTACATCAAATGAACTTCAAACTATTTTCACATTTTTCTCCTCTATTCACTGAGCACAAGGATATTTTTATTTTATTTTTGCAATTTTTCTATGAAAATATATGATTTTTCAAAGTTATGGGTTTTTAAATAAATAGAAAAATCCTTTTTTTTTCTATTTAAGTGACACAGCGCCGCGTCAACCTACGACGGCTCCGAAGCTCTACGTGGCGTCCTTTGGTTCGGTGCCACCATCCACCTTAGTGGTGACTCGGCCCGCGGTTCATGTATGAAGGCGCTTTCCGACTCGATCTTGTCCATTCATCCGATACACGCTCAATGGAATGGCTCCCCATCATCATCCCCGATAGCCAAAACTCATGATTGTTAACCCTAAAACCTTAAGATCTCACTCATTTCTCAATCAAACTCGTTTAGATTTGATTCTATATACTCGTCTAAGTGAGACAAACATATCCATACAGTAAACATGCCAATAAATTGGATCGATGCAAGTGTAGAATCAAAACAAGCTCGGGACAGTGGGGAGGTTTATAACTTTGCTCTGAGAAGGGAAGATTCAATCAGAGGTGCATGACATGTTCGTGGAGATCCAAGGAGGCTAGGTATGAAGTCTGTTTCTATGGTGAAATGCCTAGACCCAAATTCTATCAAGATCGAATTTTGGTGTTAATCAAAGTCTAGGGTAGAGGCTCTCTGTGAGAGGGCTTTGATGGGACTTGTCTTCTTTCACTGTGGTGAAGGTGTGGGCAAGTTTAATTGAGATTTGGTGCAATGTGGAGGTGTGGCCAAATTTGTCCTATTTCCGGCCAGAATCAAACTCAAAAATTGAGATCCGGTGATGGGGATTAGGGTAAGGAAGTGGTTGGTTTGCACTTAGGAGGTCTCAAAGAGGCCATGGAAGCAATTAGACAAGATTTCCTTGAGAAAACTTTAGAGCCCCCTTTCTTGGCCATGGGAGTGAGGTTTAAATAAAACAACTTAAGGTGGTTGTCATGGCCAATTGAGGGGTGCATAATGATGCTTAGGTGAGGGTTGTGAAGTGTTAAAGCCAATTAGAGCTAGACACATTGGATGGGTGAATTTAGGTTTTGAACTTGGCTGGGGGTTCTCAGTTTTGGCTTCTCCGGTGACTAGGGTGGTTGGCCATGGCAGGAGAGGTGCTCAGGTGGCTTAGGAACCTCAGAGGAATCTGTCACAACATTTAATTTAGGCTGGTGATGGGTTTTGGCAAATATAACTTTGGCTTAAGAAATTAAGGAAACAAATCCCTTGATTTAGGGGACCTTTGGTACATGACCCATCTAGGGTGGGTTAAGTGAGTCTAACTTGGTCACTAGGATCCAAAAGTTGGCTGTAGAAGTCTTGCCTTGATCAATTTGACATGTGATCCCGACTTAATGCTTATGCACAGTATAACAATAGTTCTGATGGTATTTTTCACATATATTTCCTTATTTTGCAATAAAATCAAAAACTTGATCCTGAATAAAAATAAGAATTTAACTTTTTAATTTATATATATTTATATTGGGATAATACGNCTTTGTATTTCTGTCGAAACCTGGAGCATAAGTAGATCTATAATTATTATTCCCTTGGTTGTTCCAGTTTCACAATGGGTTTCCTTGGTTATTCCCCTATTGTTGATTATTACCACCATAATTTTTATTCAAGTTAAAGTTGGGATGGTTCTTCCAACCTAAGTTATAATAATTTGAATATGGGTTTTTTTACTTATTATTTATGACATTCAAAGTTTCTAATGATGCTTGAGAATCTACCATTTGGCCATGATTTGTTATTTATGGCATTCAAAGTTTCTAATGATTCTTGAGAATCTACCATTTGGCCTAATGAATTTTCTTCAATCATTGAAATTGGTTGAGAAAAATACATTACGTAATGGTCTAATTTCCTTGAAGTTGCAGCAGCTTGATTTGCTAACATGGTAAATGCATCAGTTTCATGAATATTGGCTATTTTCTTAAGATTTACCCTCTCAAAAGGCCATTGAAAATTATTGGTAGTCATTTTCTCAATTAAAGCATAAGCGTCATGAAATAGTTTTGACAGCAATGAACCACCAGCAGCGACATCGATAATTGATCTAAGAGATCCAACTAATCTATTATAAAAAGTTTAAATTATTAACCAATGTATAGCATGGTGTGGACACTTTATTAAGAGTTCTTTAAATCTTTCTCATGCTTCATAAAAGGATTCCCTTTCAAACTGATTAAAAGATGTAATATCATTTCTAAGCTTTGCAGTTTTTAATGATGAAAAATATTTAGCAAGGAATTTTTGTGTTAAATCACCCCAAGTTTTGTTAGATCTAGGTGCTAACAAATTTAACCACATCTTAGCTTTTTCTCTCATGGAGAAAGGAAATAACCTAAGTCTTATGGCATCATTTGATACAACATCGTATTTAAGTGTAGCGAACAATTCTAGAAAATTGGCAAGATGTAAATTTGGATCTTCAGTTGATGATCCCCAAACTGATTATTTGAAACCATTTGGATAATAGCAAGTTTAAGCCCAAATGAATTAGCCACTACAATAGGTTTTTGAATACTACAATGAAGTTCATCTATAATAAGGTTAGCATAATCTCTTAAAGGTCTAAACTCTTGATGAATTTCAACATTTTAATTATTTTGGTCTACCATTTCTAAATTTTTTTTTTGAATTTTTAAAAATTTATAATTTTTTTGGTTTTTCTAATTTTTTCAATAGTTCTTTCTAATTCAGAATCGTAGGGCACTAGTCCTTCAGAACCTGAACTACACATATACTAACATATAATAAAATAAAATAACATTCAAAACACACACAGAAAATAAGATAAAATACTGAAAGTTTAAATACGACTTTCTAAAAATAGAAATTTTCCTTTCGATTCCCCGATAACAGCGCTAAAAACTTGATCCCTCTTGATACTTCTATTATGCAAAGTACAACAATAATTCAGATTATATTTCACTTATATTTCCTTACTTTACAACAAAATAAAAAACTTGTTCTTAAAGAAAAATAAGAATTTAACTTTCAGTTTATATATATTGGGATACTACGCAAGTATACGTATCGTTATAAAGTAATATAGGACTTTTTTTATTAAGACCTGAATATCGAACCAATAGGAAATTTATACAGTATGCACTTTAGAAAACTTTCTATTTTTAAAAAGATAATTACTTAAACTTATTATATTTTGCACTAATAAAAATTTAAATATTTTTGGTATTTTTGATATTTTGACAAAATAGTAACAACTTAAAAAGGTAACTAGAGTTTTGTTGATGAAAAGCACTTAAAAAGAAAAACATGTTTCTTCTTCTCATGAATCAGTAATAAATATAGGAATTCTATTGTGAAAGTAAGCAAACTATGTTGTGCCAAATAGAAGCAATAATATTCTTTACCCTTACTAGAGTTGCTATAAAGAACATTATCTAATTTAAATTTTTAATAGTTCTGAAGACTGGCTAAGCAAGAAAGATACTAGCACTCACTCTAGAGTTCTCTCGATTCCTTCCACCAGGGGGCTAACGTCTCATATTAGAGCCTAAAACAATAAACCAAGTTGGGGACTTTAACCTGTTACTTTAAAGTCCTCTAACTCTACACCCTTCAATGAATATTTCCCTATATATTTGTATTCAATCATATGAATTACATTCTCATTCATAAAACCTCATGTGATTCTTTCCAATCGTTGACTGAGACAATACCAGCCTGGTTCTTACATCTTCTCACAAAAAATTTTAACATCTGGATAAGCCAAATAAAGAAGTAAATGAAGTGCATGGATTTAAATCATCACAACTTCTTCTAACATTAAAGATCAATANGTTATCAAATAATATAAGACTTTTTAATTAAGACCTGAATATCAAACCCACAGAGAAGATTATGCAATATGCACTTTTTAGAAAGCTTTTTTACTCTTAAAAAGATAATTACTTAAACTAAAAATGATTTTTGCAGGAATTTAAAATTTAAATTTTTTTTGTATTTTTGATATTTTAACGAAACAGTAACAACTTAAAAAATGACTAAAGTTTTTGTAGAAGAAAAGTAGTTAATATGAAAATATCTTTCTTCTTATCATAAATCAATAATAAGAATAGGAATTATGTTTTGGAAGTATACAAATTTTGTTGTGCCAAATTGGAGCAATAATATTCCTTACCCTTACTAGAGATGCTATGAAGAATATTGATTAATTTAAAGTTTGAATAGTTTTGATGACCGGCTAGGTAGGGAAGATACTAGCTCTCACTCTAGAGTTCCCTCGATTCCCTCCACCTGAGGCTAAAATTCTCGCAGAACCTAAAATAATAAAATAAGTTGGGGGCTTTAACCTGTCACTTTAAAATCCTCTAACTATACACCCATCAATGAATATTTTTCTATTTATTTGAACTCAATCAGATGAACTACATTCTCATTCATACAACCTCATGTGATTCTTTCCAATTATTGACTGAGACAATACCAGCCCGGTTCTTACATGTTCTCACAACAAATTTTAACATCTAGATTGGCCAAATCAAGAAGTAAATGAAGTGCATGGATTTAAATCATCACAACTTCTTCCAACATTAAAGATCAATACTCTCCACAACTTCCATCCAAAACTTAATTACTTGTCATTTTAAGAAGAAAGATAAAGAAAATTACTCAGAATCCATAGAGAAAACAAAACCACACTTTAGTTTAAGAAGAGATAATTGTCAAACAAACTGTAGTCTAAAACAAAAAGATAAAAACTTATCTTAAGTCCTCCACCAAACTCTTGAAGTTTTTTTTTGAATCTCGTCTCTTTTACAATCACTCAAAACAAAATGACAAAAAAGATAAAGTAAATAAAAAGTGGTTCCTGAAAATCTCTCCGAACTAACTCCCCAGAGAAGAACTTCAAAACTGCCCAATATTTTCAAGAATCTTTTCTAAGTCCTCCCTTCTTTCTTTTATAGTTTTCCAAGAGGTGCCTTGGGATCTCTTCGCCTTTTCTAAGTCCTCTCTTCTTTCTTTTATAGTTTTTTAAGAGGTGCCTTGGAATCTCTTCAAAATGTGACTTGATTCAATGTATTTTCCCAAGAAACACATCATTTCATGATAATTTTCATCCATTGTTGTTACAACCACCAATTGAGTCAATGGATGCCTCAAAAACCACTTCAAAATTCATGAAAACAAATTTTACTTGTCTAGTAACTGCCACTGGCGCTTAAGTGCGGGGTCTCAGCACTTAGGCGTGACATTATCTATTTAACCGACACTTAAGTGCCGGATCTGGCACATAGGCGCCAAAACTCTTTTGCACAATTTTTCACCTTTTTGCTCCAAATTTGACCCTTTTTCACCTTTTTAAGCATTTTTTCCATTTTTACTTGTATCTGCAAGAAAAGCACAAAAATACCTTCCATTAAAGCGAAATATCTCAAAAATAGGTATAAAAATATGTCTAAAAATACTATATATTTTAGGTGTATCAACATGGCTAGGTCAATTTTGGTCATGGGTTCAATTTGGGTCCAAATGGCTAAAAGTTGGGTTTGGTTTAAGCTAGCCATGACTTTGAGTCCAATTGATTGATCAGCATTGTATATATGATTGTCATGAAAATTTTTTGTGAAGGATTAAAATGATGTTAAGTTCAATTGGGGGTTCAATTTGAAGGATTATGGGATTTTGGTCAATTTGGGTATGTTGGGCTAGACTTGGGTTTAGATTGGGCTAGGCTTGGGCTAAGTCCAAATTGACCGTTGAAAAATTGTCTATAATAATGTAATGAAGAGTTTTAAACTTAAATTGGGTGCCAATTTTGGGATTAGGGCAATCAATTTGGTGGAATTTGGAGGCATGCCCAATTTAGGGCAAGTTTAGGGATTTTTTGGACTTAGGTCAAAATTAAATAAAATTGAGGCTTCAACAAGGCCAATTCAAGGTCAAATATGATGTGTAGGATTATTATGAATAGTTTTCAACATAAATTGAGGCAAATTGAGTAGGCTAGGAGTTCAATTTGGTGGGAATAGGTCATAGGGCCAAAATTTGGGGTTTGACTTAGATCAAAATTGAGCTCAAAGCACGGGCCAATTAGGTTTAGATTTGGCTTGCGTTTGTCATATGAAAGGTAAATTTGAGTTTAGGATTAAAATTGGGGGAAATTTGGAATTGTGTGTGCTATTTTTTTTATCTGGGGAATTACCAAGTGAATATCTGATCAACATCGGGGATTTAGAACTCTCGCTGGGGATTGGAGAGTAGTTGTTGAGTTATCAGGTTCTATGTGTTTATAGAGGATGAGAATCAACATTCAGGTGATGACCTCAAAGATTGAGAGCAGGATGCCAAAGTGGGGGTCTTATTCTAATCTCAAAAGGTGTAAGTAGAGAATTGGATGTCGTGGAGGGGGTCTTACACCAATCTTAAAGATGTAGATAGAGAATTGGAAGTTGTGGAGGGGGTCTTACACAAATCTCGAGGATGCAGGTAGAGAATTGGAAGACAGGGAGGGGGTCTTACACCAATCTCGAAGATGTAGGTTGAAAATTGGAAGCCGTGGAGGGGGTCTTACACCATTCTCGAGGATGTAGGTAGAGAATTGGAAGTCGTGGAGGTGGCCCTATACCAACCTCGAAGATGTAGGTAGAGAATTGGAAGCCATAGAGGGAGCCTCACACCAATCTCGAGGATGTAGGGAGAGAATTGGAAGCCGTGGAGAGGGCCTGACACCAATCTAAAGAATGTAGGTAGAGAATTGGAAACCGTGGAGGGGGCCTTACACCAATCTCAAAGATGTAGGTAGAGAATTGGAAGCCGTGGAGGGGGCTTTACACCAATCTCGAAGATGTAGGTAGAGAATTGGAAGCCGTGGAGGGAGTCTTATACCAATCTCAAAAGATTGTGAATAGGATGCAATGTTCCATAAAGGGGAGTCTTACTTCTATCTCAAAGATGTGTGTAGAGAATTGGATGCCATGGCGGGGGTCTTATACTAATCTCAAAAGGTGTGAAAAGTAAAATAGTGTTTCGGTATTGGCCTCGAGGGCAGGAATGTAGGGCAGGAAGTTTGTGGTGTTGAACTCATAAGTGTGTGTTATGTGAAAAGATTGACATTAGTGAAAAAGATGTGTAAAATTTTGTGAGGTTTTGTGCAGGATGTGAAATACCGCGAGGATGTGAGGAGAATTAGTGCAGACAAGGTTAGTCGTGCTGCGCGACCAAAGAGCAAGAGACCTCGAAATCGAGAGAATCAACTCAACATATTTATTTTCTTTTCTTGTTGTTTTTATCATATTTAATTATCAAAATATGTTTTCAAATTTTAAAAAAATTTTGTTGATTGATTTTTTTAAAGAGTATTTTATTTGAATTTTATTATTATCAAGTTTTTATTGTTTCGTTCTTTGTTCATTGTAGTCCCAAACCAACAAATGGTTCTTTGGCTTTTATCCATTGCACAAAAAGGGAAATTAAACAAATAGATAAAATTTTGAAAGAGATTTCATTAATTTTCTCCAATAAGTGTTACAGATTGAGTGCAGGGCAAAGCCTCAAAAAGTTCAATTATGCTGACTGCATCAAAGTACATCCAAAAATATCTCATGCTGAGTACATATCATAGGCTGAGCATGTCGAATATATATCATATCCGCTATGAAAAAATGCATTAAAAAGGAATCCTCTGAGTTTCTGTCTCTAGCGGGGCAAGCTCCTGATCGAGCCGACCTACTAAGTCATGCTCCAGGACCAAAGTTCCTTTTGCATGTGCTTAAAGGTGCAACCCTCCATAGCTCGTATGACAGTAGATCTTCCAACTCCGGGTATGGCCGGAATTCGTATGGCATTTCGTTGTCATCCATTCTTTGGAATGTCAAGTACACCCTACGCTGTCGTACCCCTAGAATGCAGTGTTTGGCGATGTCTGCTCCATTTCCTTTAAGAATCAGCACTGACCCTATGGGTAACAAATCTCCAAGGATCCTTTGAATTCACCGGAGTCGATGACGTCTATCTCTTTTCAAAATAGAATGTTGCTCTTGCTCATGAAAGATACCATGCAGAAAGATTTCACAAAGTCATGATGGTCAATGTGCGGGGGTATACAATCACCTTCATCATATATGTTGATGATACAACTGTTAGGAAAAAAGTTAGCTGAGAGTATGCTCCATCGGACCATTCTCTTAATCATCCATTTTATCATGGGGGGTAGCGGATCCAACTGATCGCATCTTAGAATCCCAGGAGGATTTCCTTATCTGTCTTTAGTGAAGTTGTAACAACAACCACATTGTATGGTGATCATGCCCTTTCCATGCATCCACTTCAGTGGCTCGGAATAGGTTCTTTCCATCAGCAGGCCTGCTCGACCCCTACCTCTTAGATAAAAAATGCAGTCAAGAATACTTCTTTCATCGCTCTAGGAGAAGACCCTGGTATATAGCTCCAAGTCTTCTAGTACATTAATGAACCTTCCTTGAACTTCTTCATAAAGTTCAAAATCCCTTTTGTTTACTGTACTCATTTTGTAGTATTCTGTCATTCTGATGATTGGCGGCTGTCGAGGATGTTCCCTCATTTCAGTATCAGCGGGAATCCGAGCTAGTGTTGCTTCTATTTCCAGCAAAATGTATGACTCAACATCCAACGAGATATATGGTTATGTACCCGACGGGACATATGACTCCCCCATCGGATAATCAGCGGTTTGAAATCCATCGTCAGTGGACGCGTACACCTCCAAACTACTGTAGTACTTCAAGTGGAGGACATTGTAGTCCGGGCGCTCCAAAAATGCCCCAGTAGTTGATGTACGTGTAGCTATCTCAGCATTGCATGTCGGGCAACCCATACAAAGAACATCTAAAACTAGTGGTATCTCCGACCCTGTAAAGAATACAGACTCATCGTATGTAGCAAGCAAGCTGGAAGAGGTCTCTCTCAGGGCCTAGATCGTATATAGTCCCCTCAAGAATAGGGATGAGCAAGTTTTTCATCTTCTTTTGGCGTCTTCTCTCTACACGTAAGAAAACCCTATGCTTTCAACGGTTAGCGTTTCTGCGCTGAGTTATCCGTAGTGAGGCATCTGATACTCTTTCATCATTCACAATGACCAGGCCTCTGGTCGGCGTAGCTATCATAGTCGGTAGGCGACTGGTTCCCTCCATCAGGTCTTACTGTACCATCACATTTTTCCCCTTCAGTGAGAAACTATTTATGGTGCTAAATCTTAGCAGCGATGGTAGCCCTTCCTTTTCCTGACAGCTAACCACATCCATTAGAGGACCCTCATAGTCCATGTTGAATTGACTGAAGTCCATGTCGAAGTCTATGGTACCACCCTTTCTATGTTGAGTGTGATGTTCCAGCCATCTTTAAAAGCAAAGATCAACCTCTGACCTGACATTTCTCTGCAGACGACAGGAAAAATATCAGTGAGCTGAAACTTAGCTGGAACAAGAACAAAACAAAATGTTTATTAAATAGGATTTTAATTTATGTTGATGAGAAAATTATTTATTCATGTATGTATTTTGTTTAATTTAGTAGAATATCAAATTTAAAGGTAGAAAAGAGTAAATTGAAATGTGTAATTTCAAAAAATTTCATTATATTGAGGTTAATTTTATTACAAAATTTTGGACCCGGTCGCAGATGTTTGGCCAAATAGATAACCTCAGAATAATCAAAATTTCAAAATTTTAAATCAAGCGATGTCAAGTAATGTCAAGTTGCATAGTATGTCTTCAGGTATAGTCCATTGATTGGCAGCATGGGTCTCTCACCACAAAAATCTACTAGCTGGTAGGCTCCTCCTGCATAGAATTTTTCTACGATAAATGGTCCCTCCCAAGTTGGCTCAAATTTTCCACCTATCTTGCGGCGTGCAAGAATGGGTCTTTTGAGCATGAGGATAAGGTCACCAATTCTGAATGTCCTTGGGCGGACCAATTTGTCTTGAGCTTGTACCATTATTGCTTGATAAAGCTCCAAATGTTGTTGTACTTATAATCATTTTCCTTCAAGACTTTCCAATTCTTTAAGTCTGAATTTTGCACTTTCTTGTGTTGTCAATTGATTTGTGACAACAACTTTGAGAGACGACATCTCAATCTCTAACGGTAGTACCGCCTCAGACCCGTACACGAGCATGTAGGGTGTACACTGAGTGGGTGTCCTGAACGTCGTCCTGTAGGCCCACAAAGCTTATAATAATTTGTTATGCCAATCTCTTTTATTTCATCCAGTGTCTTCTTCAAAATCTTACCAGTGACTTGTTGAAGGCCTCGGCCAATCCATTTGCTCTAGGAAAGTAAATTGTAGAGTATCTCCAGTCTATCCCGTGTTGTTTGACAAAATTATTGAATTTTGTCCTTTAAAGGCTTTCCCATTGTCAGAGATTACTTTGCGCGGAACCCCAAAATGATAGATAACTTAGCTTTCGAAGAATTGAAGGACGTGTTGTGTCATAATCTCTCATAACGGTACTGCCTCTGCCCATTTAGAAAAGTAATCTGCAGTGGCAAGTATAAATCTGTGTCCTTTGGAATACGGAGGGTCTATCAGACCTATTATGCCCATGCCTCAACACTCGAATGGCCACGAAGCAACGGATGGGTGTAGCACATTCAGAGGCTAGTGCAAGACCACCACATGCACTTGGCATTCGTGACATCTTCTTGCGGTATCCATGCAGTCGGACTTCATCGCCGCCCAATAATATCTAAGTCTCTTGCTCTTCATTTTCACCTTTGACCTTGACTGGTGAGTGCCACACAATCCGGTGTGTACTTATTTGAAAATATTTTGTGCTTCGGCTCTGCTCAAACATCATAAATACATCTAGTCGAACAATCTTTTGTAGAGGACGTCACCCACTAGAGCGTAAGACGTAGCCCTTTTTGTAATGTGAAGTGCCTCAGACTTGTCCTCTGGTAGCTTTCTAGTATGCAAATATTCTATTAATGACTTACGCCAATCTTCATTGTTATCAATAACCGCAACCATCATTTCTTTTTCTTTTTCAAGCTTGTGTAGATTGTCGAGGTCAACTTGAGACAAAACTTGTCTTCCTTGTACTGTAATATCCACAGAATCCTTCGGGGGACATGCTTGCTCCTTAGCAAGTTTTGCTAGAGCGTCAGCATGGGCATTATCTCTCATAGCAATCCGGTAGAAAGTTACAATGGAATCTGCTCCAGTAGCTTCATGGTGTACCAGTGGTATTCTGCTAGCCTTGGCTTTAAAATCTTGTACTGTTGGTGACTTGCTGGATGACGAGTTGAGAGTCACCGTATATGGTAATATTTGTTATATTTATTGAGATTGCCAACTCCAACCTAGAAATTAATGCTTCGTATTTGGCTTCATTGTTGGTGCATGGCTCTGTCAGGTGTTATCAGAACCTCAGCATACTCTTATCTGGTGTGACAAATATCAAACCTATCCCTGCTTTGCCTAGTATAACTGTGCCTGATCCTTTATCTTTTCTTACTGACAAAGCTCCGTCGAAGTACATTTCCCATCATTGCATGTTGGAGAATTCCATCTGTAATACTTACTCATCTGGTAGTTCATCATTAAGAGGGAACCTAGCTGGAAGTGGGTGGGCAGCAAGGAAGTCTGCTAAAATTTGTCCCTTGATAGCATGAAGACGAGCAAAAGTTATATCAAATTGCAATAAAATCATTGACCATCTTGTTAGACGTCCAAAGAGTGTTGGTAGGGTCATCAAATATTGCAAAGGATAAACTTTCAAGATTAGGGTAATCTTATGAGAAAGCATGTAGTGTCTGAGCTTTTGGGCGGAAAAAATCAAAGCTAGACCATGCTTCTCAATAAGTGGATACCTTATCCCGTCGGTATTAGGCGGGGAGTCAAGTAGTAGAGTGTGTTTTCTTTACCCTCCTCATTGACATGGGCTAAGCGGGCTCCAAGAGAGTCGTCTAAAGCCGCGGTATAAAGTATCAAAGATTTTCCTAAGATAGGGGTTGCCAAAACAGGAGGTGTCATTAAATATTGCTTAACGTCCTCAAAGGTCCGCTTGCATTTCTCTTCCAAAACAAATTTGGCGTCTTTTTTAATTAATTCCAAGAATGGTTGGCACCTAGCTGAGAGATTAGACATAAAGCTTCTCAGATATGCCAACTTTCCTTTGAAGGAATGTAGCTGCTTTAAGGTTTTGGGTGGAGGCATTTTTAAGATAGCTTTAATCTTATCTGGATCAATCTCAATTCCCCGATGACGGACAACAAATCCTAGAAATTTCCTGGAGGTAACGCTAAAGGAGCACTCTAAGGGATTCATTTTAAGGTCATACCGTCGTAACCGTTCGAAAATGATCTTCAAATCATGCAAATGGTCTATTTTTTGTTTGCTTTTGATAACTAGATCATCCACGTAGTATTCCACTTGGTTGTGAGTTAGATCATAAAAAATCTTCGTCATTGCACATTGATATGTTGCTCCAGCATTCTCCAACCAAAATGGCATCACTGTGTAGCAGAAAATCCCGATAGGTGTTCTGAAGGCTGTAAGTGCTGCATCTTCAGGAGCCATCTTGATTTGGTTGTATCCTGATGATCCGTTCATGAAGGAGAAAATTTTTTGTGTCGAAGCGATGTCCACCATCATTTTTGGTATCTATAATGGGAATTCGTCTTTTGGACACACTTCATTTAAATCTTTGAAGTCGACACAAACATGTATTTGTCCATTTTTCTTTTTGACTAGAACAATATTTGCTAAGCATGTGGGGTATTGCTCTTTGCTTATAAAGTTAGCGTCTATTAATTTCTTCACTTCGGCTATGACTTGCTGTTCTATTTCAAGGTGCATTCTTCTGGGAGCTTGTTTTACTGGGGTCATATCTTTGTCCACCCTGAGTTTATGAACTGCAACCTCCACTGACAGTCCTGACATTTCATCATAACTCCATGCAAAGCAATCTTTAAACTACGTTAACTGTTTGATCAATTCTAGAGATTCTTCACCGTTGAGTAGAGAAATTATAAATGTAGGTCGGGGATGTTCTTCAGTCTCGAGGTTAATTTCCTTCAATTCATCAATAGTTGATGTAATTTCCTCCTCAAATTCTGGCGGAGCATCTTCTATCTGCTGATCAGTAGAGTCATCCTCAATATTGAGGCAATCCTCTCCTGATTCACCAATAAAAATCATGCAAAATTCTGATTCATTGACTGGTCCAACCGTACAAAATATGAGGCCCTCTTTCGAGTTGGGAGTTCGACTTTTAACATCCCATATATTTTCAAAAAGTTTTAATTTCTTTTTTGGCATTTGTTCTGGTAAATGCCCCTACTAAATTAACTTTTGTACACAAGGCAAAAAGTAACCAAAAGGCAATTCCATTAATTCATTAGGGACATCATCCAAATTTACATGGTTTTCATTATTAGTAGAGGTAGAAGCACGATAAAACTTGTTCAGCTTTGAACCAGCGCTACGGACTTCCTTGACCTCTAAACTTTCAACCTTTTGAGGGAGAATCAGAGTAAGGGTCATGGTGTTCACATAGTGGTTTATCAGATCGTACATTGTCTCATATTCACTTTTCTCCACCTCTTCTAAGGATATCTAGTACTAAGGTTTCCTCTATTTTGTCATCATTATTTCATCTTCAGAACTTTTTTCATCATTAATGTTGATGGTCGGCCTAGTCTGTTCGTGTGCTCCAACTAAGAGTACCCCCACCAACTTGTTATAAAAGAGTGATGCAAGATAGCTGAAGTGGAGTTGAATGGCTTCCTCTTTGTGGTTCTTCTGAATCTTCACTTTTGTTTGTCACAATTTCATGAGAGAAGATAGTTTTCTTTGGAGGCACATAGTAGGCGACATCCTCATGAATACCAACTTCATGAACTAAAAATGGTTGTAGATCTCGCTTAATGCAATGTTCTTGTCCTTGCTTGTAATACTTAATGCATTGGTGTAGAGAAGATGGAACCACGTTGTGTTCGTAAATCCACGGTCGGCCCAGTAGAGCGTTGAAAGAGGTCTCGACGTCGATGATATGGAACTAAGCGGTTGTTACTAGTTCTCCAACCTTCATAAGTAATGTGAATGATCCAAGGGCCCTCTCTCCCTTTTGGTTGAATCCTTTTAGCATCATTTTATCGGTCGTAAGTTTCTGAGCTTCAATATCCAAATAGGTCAATGTTCGTAGACTCATTAAGTTGAGTGATGCTCCAAGAACTACTGAACACTAAACAACACAAATCTGCCAATGTTAACAGACATATAGAGTGGATGATTGTGGTCGGAGGTACCGAGGAGCAATTATTCATCTGTGAAAGTTACCCTAGACTGTTCTTTCAACGAGCAAACTTCGTCAAAGAATGTGTTGGACAACATAGCTAAGCAAATCTCTGGGTCAAGCAAAGTTGTAACCAGAGACTCTCCCATCTTCTTTGAAAGGATCAGAGCATCGTAGATGCTTAATCTGGCCGGTAACTTCCTAAGATGAGCTATCATGTTGTAATCCACTTTATATGATCCTCCCATTTTCTCTTGGTTATGTAGTTCTTTCACTAGCGGAGGTGGAGGTAGCTCTTCTTAAGTTATTATTTTCTTTCCTTTATCTGTTGGAGTTATTCTTAGGGGTAATACTCTCCCACTCCTGAAGTTTACTTCTGTAATTTCTTCTTCTTGAGATATCATTGTTAAATCTTCTGGTGTTTCTTCTTTTTCAGAAAGATCTAAGTTTATGGCAAGCAGTGCACTATGGCGCTCGAGGATTTGTTCCTCAATCCTGGTGCCATCGTGAACGGTATTGTCGATGTCTTCTTCGGTCTTGTTAACAAGTTCATCGGACTCAAGTACAATTTAAGGATCATTTCGGGAATCGAGATCAAAGCTAGATTGGTCATAATCGATTATGTTATCACCAGAAATAGTTAAAACGTAGCCGAAATGGTAATCATTATATTTGTAAGACCCCAAAGGGGTAAAAAGATAATCGTACAAAGTCAGTGGTTTGAGGATTTTTATCCCCAAATTTGAGACAACTAATCTAGTAGAGGTAGCCCCTATCCTACTCCCATGCTATCAACCTTTTTAGTGGTGTTCTTTTTCTTCTTTAACTTTAATTATGACGGATCTCCTGGTGAAATCTTCATCTCGGGCTTGGCAGGATGAAGACCCTGAACGGAGGCTTGTTTCGAAGTGCTCTGAATCTGGTTCAATATTTTCTTAGATGATTTGCTCTAGACTCTAATCCATCCATCTTTTCCAGTATACGATTCAATCTGAGAGATTGGCTCAGCCGAAATCATATTTATGGAACCTTTTTCAGGTTCTTTTAAATATTCTTTTGAGATCGTTATATTCCTTTCTTTAAAGTTCCTCTCGAGCTAGTCTTTAAAGACAAAATATTTTTTTATAGTGTGCCCTAGTAATCTGTGATGCGGGAAATAATTTGGTTGATATTTCTTGTCAATCTCTTTGGCTTTCTTTGGATCTGGTTGTCTGAACTCAGGATTCTTCATCAAACTTCTGAACAACTTGGATATCACTTCATCTTTGAAGGAATATACCACTTTCCTACGTTTTGAAATGGTCATTTTCTTATTCTCTAGTCGATATGATCCTCCCTGAGACGATTACTGGCTAGACTGGCCATACTGTTGTGTTTGTTGTTAAGTGTACTGTGATGCTAATTGACGAAGATTTTCTGCATTTATCTTCATTGGTTGTTTTCCTTAATCGACAGTTGACACTATTGCAGACTTCTTTTTAAATATTTTGGTTGCCTTGGATTTCTCGTGAGAATCCATACGTTTAATTTCATCTTAAAGACTGTTGGCTTTGCTGAGTAGCTTCTCAAAGAATTTAATGGTAAGTCCCTTGAGCATGAAAGCTACTGGCCCATGAATGCTCTTCAGTAAGATCTCAAATGCGTGATGTTCCTGTAGCTGAGGTTCACATTTCATGCTAAGTTTTCTCCACCTCAATATGTAATCCACTAAAGTTTCATTGGGCTTTTGCTTTTCCATCATGAGATCTCTAATAGACACATGATGTTGCGCTCTGGGAAATCTTTTCACAAATAACAGTTCCAATTCAGTGAATGTCTTAACTGATCTGTTGGGCAAATCGACATACCAATCGAATGCAATTCATGACAGGTTGCTGACAAACTGTTGGAAAAGTAAAGCTTCATTACCTCTTGTGTTGCAACAACTGGCTCAAAAATGTGCTATGTGCTGTCTGGGATTTCCAGTCTCATCAAATATCTTAAATTTTAGGGACACAAAACACTTAGGGAAGGTTACGACATCAAATTATTCTGGGTAAGGTCTACCATTTAAAACCAATGCACCACCTTTAGATTGGGTTAAGGCCTCCCGAACTTGTTCGTTCATTTGCTTAAATTTCTTTTCCGACATGGCGCTCGATGGAAAATCCTTCTTTGGCTGCTCATCTCTATTTGCAGAGGGAAGTTCTCTTCTTTCATCTGTAATATGTATAATCTCTGGTTGATTGACTTCTGAAGTGGCTAACTATGCGGGTTGAGATTATCCTTAAACTGTGGGCATGGCGGTCATGGCGGCGGCCATCTCTTCTATCTTTTTTTCCAGTTGGCTGACTTGTTCATCCCTTAGGAAGACAGCCCTACGCATCTCATCCATGGTGTTCTCTTTGACGAGAGGTTGAGCGTCGCACGCAGATGCAGTGGCTCTGGCTTCAATGACATGGACATCCATGAAATATTCCTCGAGGTAATTGTTGAAGTCAAAATCTTCATCATCGTCAATATAAACTCCATGTTCCCAAGCCAACTCGGAAATCTCGACTCTGAGCTTTTCGACCCTTTCTTCAATTATTGATTGTTGGACTGTCTTAAGATTTGTAGGACCCTGCTGGTCCTCCTCCACTTGCTCCTACATCTCGCTAGCAATTGCTGCGATGACATCAGATATTTCAGACCCTGACTTCATTCTATGATCTTACCTTGCGGGCTTGCTGAACTGTATTGGTGCAACAATCGTGGGTATCCACACCTTTTTCTTTGCCGGTGATGTCTTAAGATGGAGTGTCTTAGCAGAGACATTGGCATGTCGAGGAGAAGTATGCACCCCATGATGCAGACCAGATATAGTATTGGGCAATCTCTTTGAAACTTTAGGAACATCTCTATAGTGGGTGATTGGTAGAATTCTTAGACCTAGAAGTGACTTAACTGATCGACGACGTATGGGTCTAGTGACAGTAGAATCGGTAGTAACGGTGGTGGTATCAATTTTGCTTCCTATGTGGAACCAGACAGAAATGCGAGTAGGTAAAGCTTCAATTGAATTTTAAGAGCATCTGACAGATCTGACGTCCTTTAAGATTTCTTTCTTCATGCGAGGGGATACTGCATGTCCCACTCGTTTAAGTAGTTTACTAACTAAATAGCCTTCTTCGGCAGGTAGCTTCTTGATAACTGAACCGACCCGAGTGATAGGAGTAGACTTATTTCTATCCACACTATGTCAATGAAGTGACGGTAACGTAGCTCTGAACTTGATGGTGGGAGCGACATTACGGGCGTTACGACTTGTCGGTAGGTCGCAGGAAAAAGTGAGTGTTGGGCACACCATTGTAGCAGCTTTAAAAGAGAAAGCTCTGGGGTTAGCTATTTGGCTGATACCTCGTAATCTTAGTGCAAGCACTAAAAATTAATAGAGTTTGATCTGTAGACCAGGTAAGTCTTAATTTAATTTGTGGAGATTTTAAAATTTTAGTAAAAATAGTTTGAAAGTAGAAAGATTTAATTAATATAAAGAGAATTAAAGAGCACGCGGAGGACGACACAATTTAACTTAATTTGCAAACCATCAAATCAAACTCGAAAGAGAGATGTGAAGTGTTTAGGACCTAGTGCGGGACCAACTTATCAATGTAAAATGCCCAGGTGGAACTAGTCCACCAATGCACCTTTTGGGGATCCAACCCCACATGAAGATTAAAAATTCCTTAATGGCCTACTAAACCTCTCTATTTGAAGGTGATTGTACAGATGGTCCTGAAGTCCAAAGAGTTGACTGTACTCACTCAAGAAAGAAATGGGTGGAGCATGCCAACAAAATAAGGGTAATCTGGTCCATAAGGGACATGGACACGTTACCGATGTATGAAGATAAGATTCTCTGATTTAAATGGAGAGAAAAGCCAATCCCCAGCGGAGTCGCCAGAAGGTGCCGACACTTTTTTTTTTGGAGGAGTTGCCCGTTGGAAGCTGTCGGCCGCCAGAATCAAAATCTCATCGCCCGCTTCGGAAGGACGTTTAATATACATATATATATATATATGTATATATATA
>JXCR01149091.1:9481-22948 GCA_002079205.1 Phalaenopsis hybrid cultivar
CCCAAATTAAGGGATCTTATTTCCAAAAATGCACATGCTTAAGATATCTTTGCCAAATCCAAGCACATTTGCATTAAATTGTTGTGATGGATTCCTCTGGGTTCCCTGAGCTCCTAGCCACCTCCCTCTGGCCGGCCGGCCAGCCTAGTGGCCGGAAAAGCCCAAAAGCAAGAGCCACCCCCATGCCATCTCACCAAAAACAAACCTAGAGGCCAACTCATCCAAATCAAACTATGGAGCTCCTCTGCCCTCCACCTAAGCACCACATTACACCTCCTAATTAACCAAGACAGCCACCATAACCCCATTTTTATAAAAGGCCACCTCCATGTCCATTGATCTAAGTGCTGAAAATTTCTCTGAGAGGCCTCTACAAACTTCACACAGAGCTTCCGTAAGATTCCCTCAGTGCATCCCAACCATTTTTCCTCGCCCATTCCCCTTGTCGGAGCTCAATTTTGAGCTTGAAACCTTGCCGGAAACCAGGACATAGCCCAATACACCCCCACACTCCACCAAACTCCAATTACCTGTGCCCACACCTTCACAAGAGTGAAAGAAGCCAGAGCCCCATCAAATTCCCCTTCCACAGAACCTCTACCATAGCTTTAGACCAACGCCTGAAAATGAGCTTGGTCGAATTCACACCTAGACTTCACACCAAGACCAGGATCAACACCTGAAATCGAGCTTGGTTGAATTCATACCTAGGCTTTACACCAAGACCAGGGACTCATCTAGCCTCCTTGGACCCCAACGAACGTGCCAAGCACCTCTGATCGAAGCTTTCCCTTCTTAGAGCAAAGGTATAAAACTCGTCCTCCTCCCGAGCTTGTTTTGATCCTCCATTTACTTAAGCTTGATTTCATGACACCTTAACCGTATGGATGTCTTCGTCTCACTTACTCGAGCTTGTTTTGATCCTCCATTTACTTAAGCTTGATTTCATGACACCTTAATTGTATGGATGTGTTATTCTCACTTAGACGAGTCCATAGGATCAAACCCGAAGTGATTTGGTTGAGTCTAGGCTGAGATGTTTTATCCATAGGATCAAACCCGAAGTGATTTGGTTGAGTCTAGGCAGAGATCTTAAGGTTTTAGTGTCATAGGATCAAACCCAAAGTGATTTGGTTGAGTCTAGGCAGAGATCTTAAGGTTTTAGTGTGAACGGGCACGGGATCATTCTATCGGGGATGATGACGGGGAGCCGTTTGATCGAGCGTGTATCAAATTGATTCTCGGTTAAGGCTATTGGGGACGATGAACGGATGCCGTCTATCCGCGCGTGTATTGAACATGGGATCATTCCATTGGGGACAATGACAGAGAGATGTTCGATCAAGCGTGTATCAAATGAATGGGGGAGATCGAGCCGGATAGCGCTTTGGGACATAAACCGCGGGCCGAGTCAGCAGCTACGAGGACGGCGGCGTCCAACCAGAGTGTGCCACGCAAGCCTTCGGAGCTGCCTAGGATCTAGTCAGCACGCACTGTTTAAATAGATAAATAGGGCTTTTTCCTATTTATTAAATACCATTAACTTAGAAAATCCATAGCTTTGTATAGAAAAATCACAAAAATAAAATTAAAATACTCTCTTGCTCAGTGAACGGAGGAAAATAATGTGGAATAATTTTCAAGCCCATTTGATGCATAAAATATTTTTAATTAATTAAATNGGATGGTTCTCCCAACCAGGGTTGTAAAAGTTAGAGTATGGGTTGTTTATGGTATTTAAAGCATCATATGATAAGTTAGAATCAATCATATGCCCTAATGAACTTTCCTCACTTACTGGAGTGAGTTGAGGCTGGTTCATTCCAAATTGGTCCAACTTCCTTGATATTGCGGCAACTTGAGATGCAAGAATTGTAATCACATCTGAATCATGAACACTGGCTACTTTTTTAGGATTTACCCTTGTAGAGGGCCATTGAAATTCGTTTGCAGCCATATTTTCAATTAACGCATACGCTTCATCAAATGGTTTTGACATTAATGATCCACCAGCAGCAGCATCAATTATAAACCTAAGGGATTCTACTAACCCATTATAAAAAGTTTGAATGATTAACCAATCAGGCAGAGCATGATGTGGACACTTTCTTAGGAGTTCCTTAAATCTTTCCCAGGCTTCGTATATTGATTCCCCTTCATACTGACAAAATGAGATGATATCTTTTCTAAGTTTAGTAGTCCTTAAGGGTGGAAAATACTTAGTTAGGAATTTCTGAGTTAACTCCTCCCAATTTTTAATAAAGTCAGGTGCTAATGAGTATAACCACATTTTAGCCTTATCCCTTAGTGAGAAAGGAATAAGCCTTAGTCTGATAGCATCGTCTGACATACCGTTATAATGAAATATAGCAAAAAGTTCTATAAAATTTGATTAGTGTAAATAGGGATCCTCCAAAGGAGCTCCCCCAAACTGATTGTTCTGCACCAGTTGGATAATCTCAGGATTTATTTCAAATGAGTTAGGCTTCTTGACAGGGTTTTGTATACTAAGGGAATTTCGTCTGTCATAGGATTTACGTAATCCTTCAATGAAGTATGATGGTTTTCCAAGTTATTATTTTGAAATTTTTTCATTTCCATTTCTAGTTTTTGGAGTCCTCTTTGTATTTTTCTTTTTTCTTTTTTTCAAACTCGGGATCATAAGGCACAAGTTCTACAGATCCTTTGTTACGCATACGAAACACAACAAACAATACATTAACAATTAAATAAATAACAAATGAAATATATTCAACACAACAAAATATTTTCACGAACACCTTATTTTTCATAAAAACAAGTTTTTTTTCTTTTTTTCACAATACTTTTTCAAATAAAAACACTTTTCACACAAAACAGTTTTTACGACACTACAGTTTTCCAAGTTTAAGCCTAATTACATCAACTAAAATTCTCCTAAAGTTCTTACCGAAGCTTCCTCGGCAACGACGTCAAAAACTTGACAGCAATTTTTTTAAATGCTTAAAAATACGAGAATTTAACACCAATACTAGAAGATTTAAATCCCCGAAACGGCGCCAAAAACTTGATACAACTTTTAATATGCAATAATTTATGAACCTAGATTTATATATTTATAATGATTTTGAAAAGTCACAATTTCAAATGCAAGTATACGTATCACTCTAGTAATATAGGGCTCTAGTGGAGTCCCATTTATCGATCCCACAGGGAAGCGANGATTTTTTTAAATGCTTAAAAATACGAGAATTTAACACCACTACTAGAAGATTTAAATCCCCAGCAACGGCGCCAAAAACTTGATGCAACTTTTAATATGCAAGAATTTATGAACCTAGATTTATATATTTATTAATGATTTGAAAAGTCACAATTTCAAACGCAAGTATACGTATCACTCTAGTAATATAGGGCTCTAGTGGAGTCCCATTTATCGATCCCACAGGGAAGCGAGGTAAGAGGTCCTTAGTCCTTCTAGTCTACTACAATTAGTCCTTAGTTTGGAATGTCGATTAAAATGATATTTTATTTAGCAACTACTCCTAAATGCAAGTGTTAAATTTAAAGATAGTAACTATAACTAAATGCAAATATCAATTCTAAAGATAAACCTTTTTGGATGAATTGGTTTGGAGAATTTTAAGATATTAAAAACTACTATTCTTATGTAATGAGTTGGATANGTGCAAATATCAATTCTAAAGATAACCCTTTTTGGATGAATTGGTTTGGAGAATTTTAAGATATTAAAAACTACTATTCTTATGTAATGAATTGGATAATGTAAAGGAATGAGATGCATTAAATATTGTATGTGCCAAATATGAGCAATCCTATTCTTTACCCTTTGGTCCAGGCATAAAGAACATTGACTATTCCTATACTTGTTTACTGAATCCGTGGCTAGGTTGGGAGGATACCGGCTCTCACTTCGGAGCTCCCACGTTCCCCTCGTGTGAGGGCTAACATCTCCGCTTCAGTACTCAAACAATAGGACATAATTAGGGATTTTAGTCTGTCACCCTAAAGTGTCCAATTCTACGCCCATCAAAGTATATTTCCCTATTTTTTTGCATTCAACTCCCATGAACTTAACCATTCATGGAATATGAATGTGGCTCTACTTTGTTGAGAATTACACAGCCCTCTCGGGTCTTAATGCAATTCCAATGAATTTTAACACTACAACAGACCTTTATTGTAATGTAAATAAAGTGCAAGTAAAAACCCACTATAATTGAATCTGCTTCTAAAATGTATCACAAATTCCTAAACATGAATTCTACTCATTACAAAAGAAAAGTAAAATGAAAATAATTTCATACTCTTCTCATACCATTATTTCCAAATAAGAAGAGAGAGTAAGAGAAACACATCACGAAGCACGAAGAAAACACAAAGGAAAACTTCATTTCATCAAAGCAAATCCACTAGATAAGTGTTACAAAACCATAAGATAATGAAGAACACAATACTTAGCTTTTTTCCTTTAAAAAAAAGAAGAAAATCTCTCCCACAAAGTCTCCCGCCGATTCATGCAATGCTAGAACATCTCCTTACAATCTCTCNTGAAGAAAACACAAAGGAAAACTTCATTTCATCAAAGCAAATCCACTATATAAGTGTTACAAAACCATAAGATAATGAAGAACACAATACTTAGCTTTTTCCCTTTGAAAAAAAGAAGAAAATATCTCCCACAAAGTCTCCCGCCGATTCATGCAATGCTAGAACATCTCCTTACAATCTCTCTCAAATTCTCCTCTTCAATCTCTCCAAAAGGGTAGAAATCTACATTTCTACTCCTATTCTAAAAACCATAAACTTTCTCCACACTTTTCCTAACATTCCTCTCACATAAAAACCCTCCTTTTCTAACTTAAATTCATTATTTTAAAGTGTAGGGACGAAGTTTGGAGAGTTTCCACAAGAGTCCTTTCAAAAAGTGTCCAAATACATTGAATTTCAGCCCATAACCGCCAAAAGCCGGTCCATAGTCGTCCCGGGCGCCGTCGGCGGGCTCGAGGGCGCTGTCGGTGAGCTTTTCTATCATTTTTTGGTCTTCTCGGGTAAATATCACCGTCGGTGCCATTTTGGGCGCCGTCCGCGAGCAGACTGCGCAGCTCCACAGTTTCTCTCTGTTTGCTCTGTTTTAGCTCTATTTCGCCCTATTTCAGTTGTGTTGTGTTCCTAACAGATAGCCCTACAAAATAAGCATGAAAATAACCTTCATTTAAAGTATAATATCATTCNACCCTCTCCTTTTCTAACTTAAATTCATTATTTTAAAGTGTATGGACGAAGTTTGGAGAGTTTCCACAAGAGTCCTTTCAAAAAGCGTCCAAATACATTGAATTTCAGCCCATAACCGCCAAAAGTCGGTCCATAGTCGTCCCGGGAGCCGTCGGCGGGCTCGAGGGCGCTGTCGGTGAGCTTTTCAATCATTTTTTGGTCTTCTCGGGTAAATCTCACCGTCGGTGCCATTTTGGGCGCCGTCCGCGAGCAGACTGCGTAGCTCCACAGTTTCTCTCTGTTTGCTCTGTTTTAGCTCTGTTTCGCCCCATTTCAGTTGTGTTGTAATCCTAACAGATAGCCCTACAAAATAAGCATGAAAATAACCTTCCTTTAAAGTATAATATCATTCAAAAATACGTAAAAAGTGTAAAAGAGATTAAGCATCGAAAGACTTATCGAAANTCTGCCTATATAATTATATGATGCTAAACTGTTTAAAATATTAAAAAAATTTAAGTTTGGGGGAGGGATGAAAAATATTTTCAAAACTTCAATTTTATTTGTTCTCAAATTAACTACAAATGAATTTGAATTTAAAAAGAAAATTTGATTATGTATATAAAGTTATATTAGGGAAGTAAACTTTGATTTTAGAAATGAGTAAGAAAATTTAGTTAAAATTTTGAGTAATGAAGAAAAACTTTAAGTTAAAAATTTTTAGTATAGAAAATAATTAATATAAGTGTATCTTTAGTAAGAAAAATTGTATTTTTGAAAATTTTAGATAATTTAGACTTTTATTTTTAATCCTTAAATTTTTTTATTAAAATGATTTTCAAAACTATTATTATATTTATAAGTAAAATTTCTATATTAAGACTTTACTTTAGGAAAGGAGAAAATGAATTCAAAATCATTAAAGGTCTATCCAGATATTGAAATCCTTGCCTGAAAAAGAAAAAAAAAGAAAATAAAAAAAAGAAAAAGAATAAGAAGAAGAAAAATAAAAAGAAAAAGAAAAGCAAAATAAAAGAAAAAAAAAGAAAAGAAATGTAAGGGAGGAGAAGCTTGAGGATTAGTGCCTAATCAAAAATTGGTTCTACATTTGATCTTTTTAAAGTGTAAGATTTGATAAAATCTTAAGCTTATAAATATAATATAGTAAGTAATATTATTTTTAATAAAAAATTATAAGTTGAGAAAATAAAAGAACTAAAATCTAAACTTAGAGAGCTTACAATATTTCTGAATTAGATAGGAACTCATATTTTCATAGTTCTTAACATTAAAAATTTTCNATAAAATAATTTTTAATAAAAAATTATAAGTTGAGAAAATAAAAGAACTAAAATCTAAATTTAGAGAGCTTACAATATTTCTGAATTAGATAGGAACTCATATTTTCATAGTTCTTAACATTAAAAATTTTCAAACTTTAAGTTGGTCTCATTTTCTAATTATTTTTTCTAAATTGGACTACTATATTTCTAAATATAAAGTTTAGTAACTCCTAAAGAATCTGATATACATATCATACATATTTGGTTTTTAAAGATTGAAGTGTCACTTGAGGACAAGTAACATNATTTTAGTAAGTCCTACAGAATCTCATATACATATCATACATATTTGGTTTTTAAAGATTGAAGTGTCACTTGAGGACAAATAATATATATATCATACATATGTAGTTTTTAAAGATTGAAGTGTCACTTGAGTATATATATCATACATATGTAGTTTTTAAAGATTGAAGTGTCACTTGAGAACAAGTAACATAGATTTTGATACCTAAAATATATAGTGTCCTTAGATACATTTTTATATAGATTTTTGAGATATTATGCTTTAATGGAAGGTATTTTTGTGTTTTTCTTACAGATACAAGAAAAAATAAAAAAAATGCTTAAAGGAGTGAAAAATGATCAAATTTGAAGCAAAAATATGAAAAATTGTGCAAAAGAGTTTTGGCGTCTAAGCGCAAGATCCGTCGCTTAAACGCCGGTTAAACAGAGAAGGCCGAGCCTAAATATCGAGACCCTGCAATTAAGCGCCAGTGGCAGTTACTAAACGAGTGAAATCAGTTTTCATGAATTTCGAAGAGGTTTTTGAGGCACCCATTAGCTTAATAGGTGGTCATAACCACCATGGATGAAAATTATCATGAAAGGATTCGTCGCTTGGGAAAATACATCGAATTAAGATACATTTTGAAGAGATCCCAAGGCACCTCTTGGAAAACTATAAAGAAAGAAGAGATGACTTAGAAAAGAGTCCTGAAAATATTGACAAGTTTTGAAATTTCTTCTCTGGGGAGTTAGATTTACTTTATCCTTTTTGTTATTTTATTTTGAGTGATTGTAAAAGAGAAGAGATTCAAAGAAACTTCAAGAGTTTGGTGGAGGACTTAAGATAAGTTTTTATATTTTTTTTTAGACTAATTTTAGTTTTAATTGAGACTTGTTGTTGGCTTGACAATGATTTCTTCTTTTAAACGAAAGTGTGGTTTTGTTTTCTATATGGATTCTGAGTAGTTTTCTTTATCTTTCTTCTTAAAATGATAAGTAATTAAGTGTTGGATGGAAGTTGTGGAGAGTTTTGATCTTTAATGTTGGAAGAAGTTGCGATGATTTAAATCTATGCACTTCATTTACTTCTTGATTTGGTCAATCGAGATGTTAAAATTTATTGTGAGAACATGTAAGAACCGAGCGGGTATTGTCTTAGTCAACAATTTGAAAGAATCACATGAGGGTGTATGAATGAGAATGTAGTTCATATGATTGAGTGCAAATAAATAGGGAAATATTCATTGATGGGTGTAGAGTTAGAGGACTTTAAAGTGACAGGTTAAAACGTCTAACTTAATTTATTGTTTTAGGTTCTAATACGAGAATGTTAGTCCCCAAGTGGAGGGAATCGAGGGAACTCTAGAGTGAGAGCTAGTATGTTCCATGCCTAGCCGGTCTTCAGAACTATTCAAACTTTAAATTAGCCAATGTTCTTTATAACATCTCTCGGTAAGGGTACAGAATATTATTGCTCCTATTTGGCACAACACAATTTGCATACTTTCACAACAGAATTCTTATACTTATTACTGATTCATGATAAGAAGAAAGATATTTTCATATTAAGTACTTTTCTTCTACAAAAACATTAATTATCTTTTAAGTTGATATTGTTTTGTTAAAATATCAAAAATACCAAAAATATTTAAATTTTAAGTTCCTGCAAAAATCATTTTTAGTTTAAGTAATTATCATTTTAAAAATAGAAAAACTTTCTATAAAGTGCATATTGCATAATCTTGCCTGTGGGTTTGATATTCAGGTCTTAATCAAAAAGTTCTATATTACTTGATAACGATACGTATACCTGTGTATTATCCCAATATAAATATATATAAATTAAAAAGTTAAATTCTTATTTTTCTTCAGAATGAAGTTCTTGATTTTGTTGCAAAATCAAGAAATATAAGTGAAAATACCATCATAACTATTGATATACGTTGCATAAACATTAAGTCGGGATCAGCTGCACCATGTATTATTCTTCGATGCCTGAAGCGATCCCTTGCCCTCAGCACCTCCACCGGAGCCCTCGTTGGAATCCCCCTTTCCAACACCATTGTCAGTTGAGACCCATCATTCAACGCTGATGCCCAAATAAAAACCAGAATCGCGATCACCGCTCTGACGAAGACTCCATTAACCGCGGGCGCCTCCATCTCTCTCCTCTCTCTACAGGAATCCGCAAAGAAAGGAAACAAAGAGCAAGAATTTTGCTCTGAGCTCCCTCTCAATTGAGAAGCTATATAAGGTACTTCATAGTTAGATAGAAAAAGTGAGAATTATCGAAGGAAGATGAAGATGGATTCATCTTTTTTTGTTGTTTTGTAGGGTGGAACTCGATGTCGGAGCTGAGGAAGAAGGAAGAGTAGGGAAAGGATGTTGCAGCCGTATATCTCTGTCAGCGACAACATAGCAGGAAGTGCTACAGTGAGCAAACTTGGAAGATGCGATCAATATACGACTTCTTGAAGGCGCAGAAAGCCACAACGGTGGGAGGCGAAGGCTGAGAAGGGATGTTGCAGCGACCAACGGCTAAGGCATCTTTCTAGTTGGTGAATCAAGACAACCTCCCTTCCCACAAGATGGCAGTGGGAAGTTAATCTTGACGGTCCTCCAACAACGACTATCGGTGGTTAGGGCAAAAATTTAGCTCTGATGCCATGTCAAAATTTAAGAAAAATAAGCTGAATTCTGAATAAGCTTGATGTCGAATAGACTCGATGCCTTTTCCCTTTTCTTTAATTCCATTAAATAATAATCTTACAATCTATTTTAGGTACAAAATAAAGTGCATTATCTATTTTAGGTAACTTAATAATACATATTTTTAATCTAAATATTAAGCTAAGAGGGAAATAAATCAGAATAAAGATATTGGAAATAAGGAAGCTTTTAGTTATAAAAAACTCTTAATTAAGCTGTCTGATTTCCATCCTTCCTGATTGGCTGAGTGAACATAAATGAGCAATAGATTTAAGATGAGCTTCGTTGGTATTTAGTGATCAAATGACCATATTTAGGTAATGGTGGTTGGGTGACAAATGTTATGCACCCGGAAGGGCAAGAGAGGTTACGTAAATTTAGATGGGCAAAGAGGTTAGTTAATCATAGTCAAACATCAATGATGATTCCAACTAATGATTACACAACAACAAGTTAGAAAATGTAATAACTCAATGGTGGCTATGGTCCAACAATTGTAGCTAATTAATGGTGATCTAAGGATAGTGGACGTGCGATAGTATACTGATATTGGAATTGATAATAATAAGATAATTCTAGTTGTGGATTGACGGTCTAAAGGTGGTTCCAGGTGGCAGTCAACCATTAGCTAAGAATGGGTAGCGATAGTTTTATAGCTAATGTTTAAATGATAATAGTTAAGCAAAGATCATCTAATTGTAATGGATTCGTTATGACAGTGAACTGACAATAATAGTGATCCAGTGATATTTCTTAAATGATGCCCATGATCCAAAAATAATGGACTAGTGTTAGCAATCTAATTGAGAAGATTAGGTGATCGGAGTCCGAAAATAATGGATGAGATGTGTTAGGCTGATGGTGGTGTTCATGTGGCGATGGTTTAAAATTTATGTTTGGGCGTCACTAGTCTGACAATGGTGTTTGGGTAGTAATGATTCTAAAATGATGTTCGAGTAGAGTTAATGGATTATGCAGGGCCATGAGTCCTCCGTAAGCTCTTTTGTCGGCTCATACTGCCTTCCTCCATAGAGATTACTAGTCAATTTGTAATATCTTCTATAAATGCTACCAAAAAAAAGATAACTCCATCAGATAAATTGGAGTAACTACCTCGATAGGAAGGTCTTTTTTGAGTGTTTTGAGTACTTTATTGATTTCAAAATTAAATAACTTTCAGGCTCATTTGATTATCCTTATCGAGATGTTCAATTTGACTATGAGCAAATATGGTTATAAAAATCAAAATTTAAGCTTAAACCAATTGCTTTTTTTTAAGTATCCATGCTTATTCTTAATTATAAGAATATTATAAAAGTAAGTGAGAGAATCTTACACTACAACTAGAAAGTTTTATGACACAGAAAAAATGATTGATTTTCATATTAAAAACAAAATATGGGTGATGCAAGCAAAAGCTTATATAAATTTCTTTATTAAGTTACATAAAACTGATTCTATATTCAACTTGAGCACTATATTACAAGTCACATAGCATAAAATATAGTGATTATAACGCTATTTATAATATTAAACTATTATTTAGCCATATATTTACGAAGAATATAGATCAAATATTTTTCCCATATAAAATAATAGTTAGTCATACCTCCTAAAAAGTGAGTATAAATATTGCAAGAAAGATAATCACATCAACACAGAGAGAGAGAGAGAGAGAGAGAGAGAGAGAGAGAGAGAGAGAGAGAGAGAGAGAGGATTTTATATCATAGTCCTTGAAGAATATTTACAAATAAAAAAACTATCAAAAATATGATAACTCCAACTTATTTTTAAATATAAAATGGATAAAGGGGAACCAAATAGGATCCTACCAAATAAAATAAGATTTCATAATTTTAAATAAGTATTTTCAGTTACTTGCCCTTCATAGTAAGTGGAGAAGGCAATAATGCAACACAAATATTTAGAATAGAAAAGAGTCATCAAGTCTTCTAAGAAAAATTAGAAGCTATCTTTATTTAAGAAAGAAAGGGAAAAATATTTTACTTATAAATGGAAAAAAAATATTATCAAACTAAAGATTTTTTAGATCGCAATTATTTGTTTTTTCAGTTTTAGTGATTATTATAATACTAGTTTGAAAAAATACTAAAAGGTGGTCAAAATAATTCCATGCCCTAAATGAAGGGTGAATTGGATAACTAGCTGGTATTGTAGCAAAATTTTTTTATGAAAATTTGCTAAATTGGAACAAATTTGTCAACAAAGGGAAAGCATAGTCGTTGAAGTTTAGAGGATGAATATAAAGCCATCTAGACTTCTTGAAGCTATCTAAACTACATAATTCTTGATTACTTGAGAGTTTGAAACATGTCAAATAAATAGAAAGATGATCTATGTTTTGATTTTAAAGTAGTATTCTAATTCTTATTAAAGATTACACTCAAATGGTTTTTATATTCACCATTAATTGATACAACCATGACGCAATCGAAAAGTGAGCAGACAATCTTACCCCTAAGCAGATCCAATCGACTCATAAAAGCCACAATTGGGTTAGATGAGAGATTAAAACTTGGCAATCATAGTGTAACAGTGGCTTAATAGTAGTCAGTAATGACTATATTTAATTAGTGCATAAAATATACTACTTCAAAAATCACAACACATCTACCCAGAGAGGTTAAGGGATCAAATTATAAAGGTAAGATTTTCCTTACTAATTCTATAAAGATTCATTGATCTATATTTAGGCAATAGAAAATGAAGCCTATATGTCAAAATATTGGTCTTAACTTAGTACTAGGTACGGGATATGTTATACTAGTTAGCTTGTTTTTTAATCAGTTTTCCTCAAAAGCAATCCAGTGCTAGAAATAGTTCATCAACCAAAGCTCTAAAGGAGCCACAATGATTTAAGAAGGTAGACAAATTAATTTAAATTCATCAAAGCCATCAAATTTAGATTGAAAAAAAAAACATTCATTTGAGGTTAATCCAGAGCTAAAAAGGAACCTTGAGTTGGCTGCTTGTAGAGGTTATGATGTAAAAGATTCTAAATACCATATTCAATTTACAAAATTAATTTTTTAAATCGATTAGCGGAAACAAGATANGGTTATACTAGTTAGCTTGTTTTTTAGTCAATTTTCCTCAAAAGCAATCCAGTGCTAGAAATAGTTCATCAATCAAAGCTCTAAAGGAGCCACAATGATTTAAGAAGGTAGACAAATTAATTTAAATTCATCAAAGCCATCAAATTTAGATTGAAAAAAAAAACATTCATTTGAGGTTAATCCAGAGCTAAAAAGGAACCTTGAGTTGGCTGCTTGTAGAGGTTATGAAAGGTCAAACCTTTTGTGAACGCGTTGGGTAAAAAATGAGCAATATCAAGGATGATTTGATACCAAAGCATGGCCTGAATATGTAGAGTAGCTTGTGGGGGTGTTGAGAATAAATATGTATGTGTAATAAAATTTCTTTGATACAAACTTTAGCAGTATGTTGAGGAAGGATAATACTATCAAGCAGTGGTGTATTAAGCTAGACAACACTTCAGAATAATTTAATTTTTATTATAATTAGGAAAAGCGGAGATGATTATATTTGTTGAGCTCAAAGAACTTATTCTCACATGTTGAAATACATAAATAACTGCAACATTTCAAGGTAACAACTGCTATTACATCCTATCTTTAGTCACCTTACTCGCTCACAAGTTGAGTAGCAGCTCAAAATCCTCTCCGATAGGTTGTGCTATTTCACGTACTTGTGCAGAACCAACATTTCTTNGATTATATTTGTTGAGCTCAAAGAACTTATTCTCACCTGTTGAAATACATAAATAACTGCAACATTTCAAGGTAACAACTGCTATTTCATCCTATCTTTAGTCACCTTACTCGCTCACAAATTGAGTAGCAGCTCAAAATCCTCTCCGATAGGTTGTGCTATTTCACGTACTTGTGCAGAACCAACATTTCCTCCAAAATTATAGATTGCTTCACCTGTG